>WNWK01056140.1:0-11083 GCA_009830355.1 Cherax destructor
CAGTTATCTGATTGATGTGTGCCTCAGGAGATGTGCTCGGTATTATACTCACCCCAAGATCTTTTTCCTTGAGTGAGGTTTGCAGTCTTTGGCCACCTAGACTATACTCTGTCTGCGGTCTTCTTTGCCCTTCCCGATCTTCATGACTTTACATTTGGCAGGGTTAAATTCTAGGAGCCAGTTACTGGACCAGGCTTGTAGCCTGTCCAGGTCTCTTTGTAGTCCTGCCTGATCCTCGACTGATTTCATTCACATCATCTGCAAATAGGGACACTTCTGAGTCTATCCCTTCCGTTATGTCATTCACATATACCAAAAACAGTACAGGTCCTAGGACTGACCATTGTGGAACCCCACTCGTCACAGATGCCCACTCTGACACCTCGTCACGTACCATGACTCGTTGTTGCCTCCCTGTCAGATATTCCCTGATCCATTGCAGTGCTTTTCCTGTTACGTGTGCCTGATCCTCTAGCTTTTGCATTAACCTCTTGTGAGGAACTGTGTCGAACGCCTTCTTGCAGTCCAAGAAAATGCAGTCTATCCACCCCTCTCTCTCGTGTCTTACTTCTGTTACCTTGTTATAAAACTCCAGTAGGTTTGTGACACAGGGTTTTCCTTCCCTGAAACCGTGCTGGTTGTCGTTTATAAGCTTGTGTCTTTCTAGGTGCTCCACCACTCTCCTCCTGATGATCTTCTCCATGACTTTGCATACTATACACAGGTCTGTAGTTTAATGCCTCATGTCTGTCTCCTTTCTTAAAAATTGGGACTACATTTGCCATCTTCCACGCCTCAGGTAGTTGCCCAGTTTCAATGGATGTGTTGAAGATTTGTGTTAGTGGCACACTCAACATCTCTGCTCCCTCTCTAAGGACCCACGGAGAAATGTTGTCAGGTCCCACCGATTTTGAGGTATCGAGTTCACATAGCAGCTTCTTCACCTCCTCCTCGGTTGTGTATTTCATTCAGCACGTGTTGGTATACCTCCCTATTCTGAATTCCTGGAGTCCTTCCTGTCTCCTCTGTAAATACTTCTTTAAATCTCATGTTGAGCTCCTCACATACTTCTTGGTCGTTTCTTGTGAACTCCCCACCTTCCTTCCTCAGCCTGATTACCTGGTCCTTGACTGTTGTTTTCTCCTGATGTGTGTGTGTGTGTGTGTGCGCAAGGGAGGCTGCTTGATCAACCTCTTCTTTGTCGTGAATGCCAGCATGAGCTGGTACACACTGAAGGAAGATGCTCCAACTTGGACTTCACAAGATGTGCAGAAGAAGATGCATGTGCCGGGCGAAGACACGGGGACACCATGGCCTGGCAGAACACACAAGTGCTAGGGAAGATTGGCAATCAGAAAAGAGAACCACAGGCTGAGGAACAAGGTGATAAAGGGTGAAAATCAAAGCCTGGTGAATGGCGAAGAGCTCCCCTCCTAGGACTGAGTGAGCGGGGAATAACCGCCAGGTTTGACACAAAGTAAGATAAGCGAAGCAGCCAGGAGGAGGAAAAGTTCGTGCTGAGGCATCCATGTAGATGGAGTATGAAGAACCATATGTGACATCACGAAACTTTTCAAATAGAAACACTGTCATCTGAGGAGTCTTCCTTATCCTGCATGGCTAGTCCAGATGGATGTACCTTTCCAGGTACAAAGACACAGAGGGGAGGGAGTCAGCAAAGACACAGAGGGGAGGGAGTCAGCAAAGACACAGAGGGGAGGGAGTCAGCAAAGACACAGAGGGGAGGGAGTCAGCAAAGACACAGAGGGGAGGGAGTCGTCAAAGACACAGAGGGGAGGGAGTCAGCAAAGACATAGAGGGGAGGGAGTCAGCAAAGACACAGAGGGGAGGGAGTCAGCAAAGACACAGAGGGGAGGGAGTCAGCAAAGACACAGAGGGGAGGAGTCGTCAAAGACACAGAGGGGAGGGAGTCAGCAAAGACACAGAGGGGGAGGGAGTCAGCAAAGACATAGAGGGGAGGGAGTCAGCAAAGACACAGAGGGGAGGGAGTCACCAAAGACATAGAGGGGAGGGAGTCAGCAAAGACACAGAGAGTGATAGGTAGGCAGGGGAATGTCAAGCGCTGGCCATAAAGGAAGGCTGAATCAAACATTGGGAACAGAAGCTGCCACCCACATCTGTGGAAAGTGGCAGCAGGGGTGAGTACGAGGCGAAGAGGCCATATAATGGAGTCACAAGCAGACTCTGCTTCCAAGACTGCAATGAACTACTGTGGATGTCCGAATTCTAGAGAATGTCCAGGTGGCGAAGAGAGGACGGAGAGGCAGCGCCATATACCTCACATATGTGAGCTTCCTGTGAACCATAGCTGTATAGAATCTAAAAAGTATGTCTTTATCTGCCCCCTCCCCACTTAGTGCCAGAGATCTGACACATAAGCACTAAGCAGCGTGCATAGGTGAGGTGAAGGGTCATTTTATGCTTCCTCCATGTCAAGAGTATGGCATCCAAGGTGCCACCTAACCAGACACCAGTGGGATTGGTGCCTGACCCAATGGAGCAGACGAAAGAGAGAGTCATCGTCGAGTAAAACATAAGAAGAGAGACGACCTCCAAACCCCAAGTGGCGGCCCATGACGTTATGCACTGTAGGGCATTCTGGAGCTTTTTCTGAGCCACCAGCAGGGAAGTGGCACTGTTCATAAGGACCACATCATCTGCGTACACCAGGGAATGCATACAGAAAAAAGTCATGGACTGAGAGTGGATCCCTGGGGCACTCCCCAGCACATGGGACAGGGGGAGGACAACGTGCCACCAGTTGTAACCTGGAAGATCCGCTCTTGAAAGGAAGCTCCTGCCAACCCCATGCAGGCCAACTTAAAAAAAATCGCCTTGTGAGATGCAAAGTCATATGCTCCACGCAAGTCCAAAATCCCACCAAAAGAATCTCCCGGTTTTCAAATGAAGTGTGTGCTAACTGCACAAATTGAAGCAAGGGGTTGAGGGTGGAGAGGCCTTCACAGAAGCCACTGAGTTTCAGGCAATAGTTCATGTTCCTCAATCCACCATGAGAGATGGGCAGCCACCAGTCATTCCAACACCTTACCCAGACAGGGCAGTAAGAGCCTGGCTGAGTAGCATCTTTGCCTGGTTTCAGAATGGACACCAGTAGCGAGTGCTTCCACACCTCGGGGAAAACACCCGTCAGACCAACTGCATTGAGAACCACCAGAACGGCATCAGTACAAGAGGGGGGTAGATGGGGCAAGCATGAATAAAGGATGTTAACCTCCCCAGGAGAAGAGCATGAGGAAAGCTGGGAGAGTGCCCACTGCAGTTTGTGGAGACTGAAGGGAGACGCCAGTACCTGATAGTCAACCTCAGGCAATATAGGAGGCTGGGGACCCCATCTGATCACCTTAGAAGGTAGAGGAGGGGAAAGAACAAATACAGGCCCAAAGAAATCAGTGAAAAACTCTGCTTTATCTCAAGGCAAAAGTGGCATTGCACCATCCCCCACTAGGGTAAAAGAACTTACTGGCCTTGATCCTAACATAGAATGAAAGAAACCCATGCCTGACTAGCAGAGGTGTGAAAGGAGAACAGAAAGAAACCCATGATGCTCGCTTTGCATCTGCCCTTCAGTAGACTGCAGAGCCCTTGAATGTCAGCACCGCCACTATGTCCATGCCTGTCATCGCATCTTCACCACCTGGAAACACTCATCTGTCCACCATGGGATGCGGGGGTGTGAATGGGAGAAGCTTCCAGAAAGGTGGAATAAATGGGAGCCTTAAGGGATGTGACAGCATCATCCAGCACAAAGTGATGAGGCAGGCTATAAACAGTGTGACTATAGCTCTCCCAACTGGGCAGAGTGGTTCTCCACCATGGACGAATCGCAGTTACCGGCACTGCTGGAGCTCCACTGGTAGACACAATAATTGGGAGATGATCACTCCCCATAAAAGGGATTACAGAGACAATGGCTGTAGGAAGAGACCCACATCCAGGGGTAGAAGCTCACCCTATGTATGGATCCACCTTAGTCTCCAAGCCTGGTAGTGTGAGCAAGGAAAGGTGAGATGGTAGGAGGGCTTGGAACAGGGCGCTACCTGTGGGATTCACCAACCCCAGAGATGGCTCCCAGAATTGGTGTCTAGCATTGAAATCCCCTATAACTAGTGCTGGACCACTGGATGAACTCACTGTGTTACTCACCTGCCCGGGTTGTAAACCGGGAGGAAGGTGCACTACTGGAAGCCCAAGGCAACTCACACAGCTAGAGTTTCCAGCACCGCTCTTTCATAGGCTTAGAGAGAGTCATGCTCTGGAGATGGTTACATACAAGAAGAACTAGACCATCACCAACCCCTGACGGTAAACAGTGAAACCAGGCAGCCAAACAGAAAGGCGAGGATGCAATCATGTTTTGGTGAGGCCCACCACTAGAGGCTATACCTCTAGTGGTGGGCCTCACCAGATCATGATATTTTAGGAGATCCGGGAACTTCCCCAATATGGAACGGACGTTCCAGAGAAGACAGATGAGAGGGAAGGAGTCAAGTGTGTGAACTAAGAAGCCCAGTGAGGTGAGGAAGAACTGAGAGACAAACATTCATAAAAGAGGTGCCCTGTAAGAAGAGGTGAATCACTTCCTCCACCAAAAGGAGGGCAGGACAAAGAAATGAAGCCCAGGCAGCCGAGAATGAAACAGCACAGCAGAACCTTCAGTAGGGTAGGGTTCTGAAACAAGGGGGTGCGGTGGGGATCCTAAGGTACCACTGTATCAACATTCGTGGCCCCAGACTATTCAGCATCGTACCAGAAGATATCAGAAACACAGCTGGAACAAGTGTAGAAACCTTCAAGAGGAAACTGGACAAGTATCTTCACCAGGTGCCAATTCATCCAGGCTGTGATGGATATGTGAGGAAGAGGGCCTTCAGCAGCAACAGCCTGGTTGACCAGGCAAGTACTGGACGAGCCTGGTCCATGGCCGGGCTCTGAGAGTAATAAGACTCTCGGAACTCATCAAAGGTATATCAAAGGAAAGGACAGAGATATTAGTCTTCACAGCCACAGAGAACTGGTGCTCAGGCCACACCAATGCTGTAGAGATGTCCATAGATGAGGGTGCCGGAAATGGAGGCAGGGGCTGACTGACAGTGACTGGTTTTAAGGACTGCAGGATGGAGTTACATTCATTGAGTGAAAGGGACTGGGCCCTGGCAGAGTTTGCCAAATCAAGAGCCTGGCGATATGCCGGGCAAGACTGGGATGTGACCTTGTGGATTCTTTTACAAAAGTAGGAGGAGGCCGGGCAGGAGCAGGGAACACCATCCTTTATTGCTGGGTGAAACCCTCTACAGTTAGCTCACCATGCCCAGAGAGAAAGCACTTCTGACACCAAAGGAGAGGAAAAATGTAAGGAAGGATGGGAAACTTAAAATTACCAAAAGTGACAAACCCTGAGGGAGCACTCAAGAAGCATACACAAACTATACGAGTCAAGAGGCTCCAAACCTCCCTCAGACATAGATCGTCCCCTTTGCTCAAGATCAACTCAGAATGAATCTTCTCATCTTTGAGGGAAGCAGAAATAGGCCCCATAACAGCAACCAGCTGCAAAGATCAAGGAGTGGATCTCCTAACAGATAACACTCCACGTACCTGAGACCTGAATGGAACCAAGTGATAAATTCCTGGCCAGAAAGGATTGACGATGAAGCCTTAGCCTAAGGGCAGTACCCCTACCAGTGGAGAGCCACTAATCGCATCAGTGACTTCCCATGGGTTAGTGAAGGGTGTACCACTGTCCTTGAGGCATACAAGAGCCACCATCACATCTTGAGTAATTTCGGGTGGCGAAGAGGCCGAGTCTAGGCGAAAGGTGGGTGGGCGTTTTGGGCCAGATAGGTGCCTGGCTCCCTCATCGATCTCAAGGGCCCATTTATTTACCCCAGTTGTTGACAATGTAACCATATCATAGTCCAGAGATGATGAACTTTGATCGACTGAATTGGGGCCAGACGGGGGGTTACCCGCCCACTGGGGCAGAGGACATCCCAGTTTAACACACCAGAATTGGGCAAGAGACCACCGCCTTATAGGAAACACCGTAGAACACACACAAGAAAAGGGAAACGACGAAGGAAAGCCTGCATGACAAACAGGACCATCACCGCCGACAAACAACCCAGAAGGCTCAGGAAAACACGTCTGCACTCCTGAGGTACAGGGTAGTGATGTTATGCAATACTGGGATACCTCCTGTGATCATTGAGGTATATAGTATAGGGATGTATCGGATGTGAAAATTTAGATATCCGCGTATGTGGATGTGTATACGGATGTCTTACTTATTTTGCGGATACGGATGCAGATGTAAGAAATTGTGCGGATGTTCCGTGGATGTTGATGTGGATGAAAGAAATTGTGTGGATGTTCTGCTTATTTTGGATGCAGATACATATGCGGATACCTGTTTACAGTAAAATGCGGATGCAAATATCCGATACATCACTAGTATAGTATACCTGGAGAGGATTTCAGGGGTCAACGCCCCCCGTGGCCCGGCTTGTGACCAGGCCTCACGGTGGATAATGGCCTGATCAATCAGGCTGTTACTGTTAGCCGCACATAAACCAACTTACGAACCACAGTCCAGCTGGTCAGGTACTGACTTTGAGTGCCTGTCCAATGCCTTCTTGAAGACAGCCAGGGGTCTTAAAGACAGCCAGAGGTCTATTGGTAATCCCCATTATGTATGCTGGGAGGCAGTTGAACAGTTCTGGGCCCCTGGGCTGGTGTTATGTAACACAAGGATCATTGAGGTACAGGGGATTGGTGTTATGTAACACAAGGATCATTGAGGTACAGGGGACTGGTGTTACGTAACACACGGATCATTGAGGTACAGGGGACTGGTATACAAATAACCCACACATATGAGGAGCTTACAACAGCACTTCGGTCCGACTTGGACCATTTACAAAGTCACACTAACAGAAAAGAGAGGAGCCAGTGTATATAGGGCAGCTGGCAGGGACGGGGCAAGAGGGATGGGAGGAGTAGTAATAATAGAGGTAAGACAAGCGGGAAAGGAAGAAGCAGTAGTAGTAGTAGTGGAGACAGTCAGAGGCCAGGAAAGAAGAGCAACACAGGAGAGCTAAGAGCCCACAGGCAGAAGGAAACCCAAAACAAGAAAAGGGAAAATAGGAAAGGAGAATAGGTAGAAAGAAGAGAATATAAAAAAATCAGGTTAAGTCACGAGTGTTGTGAAGTTTATAGCATTTGACAATGTAATGGGAAAGGAAGACATCTACAGAGACAAAGCCAGGACTAAGATTCATACAAGGAAAGTTGTGTATAAGGGAGGATTCAACCAGACGGCGACTGTGAAAGTTAGAAGTAGTGTAGACAGTTTTAGCAAAACACCAGTCAACAGGATGACTGTGATCTCTGACATGACAGGAAAGAGCAAGAAATAGAGTAGACACCAGGAGCACCTATAGCAGGAGGAGAGGTACCAACTAGATTACTGCGAAGAGTTAGTCTGGCGAGAAGTAAGTTTGATGTCTAAGGAACGGAGAGAGTTGCTGAGATTAGAGAGACCAGAGATGTAGGGAAGGCAGAGGACTGGAGAGTTCTCAGGAGTAGAGGGTTTAGGAGAGAAGAAAGTCCATTTGGCACGAGAGAAAGCAGAGTCTATGAAATGGGAAGGGTAGCCCAGGCCTGGTCTCTCTAATCTCAGCAACTCTCTCCGTTCCTTAGACATCAAACTTACCTTTCGTCAGACTAACACTCTTCGCACTAATCTAGTTCATACCTCCCCTCCCTCCACAGATTCTCCTGGTGTCTACTCTATTTCTTGCTCCTCCTGTCCTCTTCAGTACTTCGGAGAAACTGGCCGATCTCTTTCTGACAGACTCAAGGAGCACAAAAATAGTGTTAGGCTTGCCGACATTAATAATGCTCTTTTCTGTCATGTCAGACATCACAGTCATCCTATTGATTGGTCTTTTGCTAAAACTGTCTACCCTACGTCTAACTTTCATAGTCGCCGCCTGGTTGAATCCTCCCTTATACACAACTTTCCCTGTATGAATCTTAGCCCTGGCTTTGTCTCTGTTGATGCTTTCCTCTCTCATTACATTGTTAAATGCTCTAAACTTCAGAACACCCGTGACTTAACCTGATTCCTTCCCCTTTCATCTCTTCCCTCTTCTTCTTTTTTCTCCTATGGGTTTTTCTTTCTTTCTTTTCTTTTTCTTTTGCCTTGTATTTGTCCTTTATTTTATTCGCCTTTCCTCCCTCTGTGTTCTCGTCCCACCCTTGCGGGCCGCTAGCCTCATTGCAGTGCTCCTCTAGAATATGACTGTCTCCACTACTACTATTACTACTACTACCACTTCCACTACTTACTCCATTATTACCCCACTCTCTGGTACCCTTCCCTGTCTGCCTGCCTATAAATACCCCTTCCCCCGTCTTTGTGTGTTAGTGTGACTTTGTAAATGGTCCAAGTCGGGCCGAAACGTCGTCGTGAGCTCCTCTCTTTTATATGTGCGGGTTGTGTGTATACTGACTTTGTTGCAAAAGCCCAGTAACAGGCTGGATGCTAGAAGGGCTATCCTTTCTAGTGTTCACTGGAGATGTCTATTACTAATAGATATCGTGTCATTTTGTAACACAGGGGACTGGTGTTATGTATCACTGCGATACGGGACTGGTGTTATGTACCACTGGGATACGGGACTGGTGTTATGTACCACTGGGATACAGGACTGGTGTTATGTACCACTGGGATACAGGGGACTGGTATTATGAACCACTGGGATACAGGGGACTGGTGTTATGTACCACTGGGATGCAGGGGACTGGTATTATGAACCACTGGGATACAGGGGACTGGTGTTATGTACCACTAGGATACAGGGGACTGGTGTTATGTACCACGGATACAGGGGACTGGTATTATGTACCACTGGGATACAGAGGACTGGTATTATGTACCACTGGGATACAGGGGACTGGTATTATGTACCAGTGACTGGGATACAGGGGACTGGTATTATGTACCACGGATACAGGGGACTGGTGTTATGTATCACTGGAATCCAGGGAACTGGTGTTATGTACCACTGGGATACAGGAGACTGGTGTTATGTACCACTGGGATACAGGGGACTGGTATTATGTACCACTGGGATGTAGGGGACTGGTATTATGTACCACTGGGATACAGGGGACTGGTGTTATGTACCACTGGGATACAGGGGACTGGTGTTATGTACCACTGGGATACAGGGGACTGGTATTATGTACCACTGGGATACAGCGAACTGGTATTATGTACCACTGGCATACAGGGGACTGGTGTTATATACCACTAGGATACAGGGGACTGGTATTATGTATCACTGGGATACAGGGGACTGGTGTTATGTACCACTGGGATACAGGAGACTGGTGTTATGTACCACTGGGATACAGAGGATTGGCGTTATGTACCACTGGGATACAGGGGACTGGTATTATGTACCACTGGCATACAGGGGACTGGTGTTATGTACCACTGGGATACAGGGGACTGGTGTTATGTACCACTGGGATACAGGGGACTGGTATAATGTACCACTGGGATACAGAGGACTGGTATTATGTACCACTGGTATACAAGGGACTGGTATTATGTACCAGTGACTGGGATACAGCAGACTGGTATTATGTACCACTGGGATACAGGGGATTGGTATTATGTACCACTGGAATATAGGGGACTGGTGTTATGTACCACTTGAATACAGGGGGCTGGTATAATGTACCACTGGGATACAGCAGACTGGTATTATATACCACTGGGATACATGGGACTGGTGTTATATACCACTAGGATTCAGGGGACTTGTATTATGTACCACTGGGATACAAGGGACTGGTGTTAAGTACCACTGAGATACTGGAGACTGGTGTTATGTACCACTTGGATACAGGGGACTGGTATTACGTACACTAGGATACAGGGGACTGGTATTATGTACCACTGGGATACAGGGGACTGTTGTTATGTACCACTGGGATACAGGGGACTGGTGTTATGTACCACTGGGATACAGGGGACTGGTATTATGTACCACTGGGATACAGAGGACTGGTATTATGTACCACTGGGATACAGGGGACTGGTATTATGTACCACTGGGATACAGCAGACTGGTATTATGTACCACTGGGATACAGGGGTCTGGTGTTATGTACCATTGGGATACAGGGGACTGGTATTATGTACCACTGAGATACAGGAGACTGGTATTATGTACCACTGGAATACAGGGGACTGGTATTATGTACCACTGGGATACAGGGGACTGGTGTTATATACCACTGGGATACAGGGGACTGGTGTTTCCACTGGGATACAGGGAACTGGTGTTATGTACCACTGGTATACAGGGGACTGGTGTTACCACTGTGTTACAAAATGACACGATATCTATTAATAATAGACATCTCCAGTGAACACTAGAAAGGATAGCCCTTCTAGCATCCAGCCTGTTACTGGGCTTTTGCAACAAAGTCAGTATCCTGGTCCAGTTATCCAGCATATTCAATAAGCTTCAAGAGGATTTCAACTAGTAGGATACTAACCAAAGCATAAAATTTAATATGTTTATTAAACAAGTTAGTGTCTAGGGTTTCAAATTAAATATATGTACAAATGATAAGGATGTTCATTAAGATATGAATTAGGAGGTTAATTAGGAGGGTAGCTCCTACACTGCTCTCATATACAATAAGTCTGTGCTGAGGGCACATATATATAAATGACTCAGAAGTATCATCAGGTACAATGTCAGTAATTACAATAATATATACAAATAAGAATAAAAGTGTGTATGAGTGTGCTCCCGGTAACTCTAAGACTCGACTCAACCAGTGTATGACTGAACAACTTCTCATAAGCTATCTGCACTAACAAACTGACAATCAGAACAGCTTGATTGTCCAGTAAAATGACCAAGAACACAATATAAAGGCAACACAACACAGGCCCGGAAAAGGAGATAGAAAATCGACCCTAACTGGGGGCCATCAGTAGATCCTCCAAAAAAGT
>WNWK01056141.1:0-11083 GCA_009830355.1 Cherax destructor
CTACAATTACCTAACCTTAATATCAGTATAATCATTGTGTCACTATTGAGTAAGGACCCCAATGGAAATAAGTCACTCTGTCTGACTTTTTTGGGTTATCCTAGGTTCTCTACACATATGCTATGTATGATAATGTATGTAAATGTATTTGTGTATACCTGAATAAACTTACTTACTTACCTATCATAAGACTGCCTGAAAAGCCTAGGCATATTATTGGCCATCTTGTAATATCTACCCCATAAAATGTATTAATACTATAAGTATACCCACTTTGTAATATTACTAGAAATAAATTTTTGATTTTGATTGATTTGATGGGTCCAGAACGGAACATACAGACCATCTGTCGTTTCTTCCATTACAGAAGAGAAACTTTACTTACTGACACTCTGACTGGTTACCTGGAGTATACGTACAGGGTATTCCGAGGTTCAACTTCCCCGCGGCCCGGTTCATGACCAGGCCTCGTGGTGGATCAGGGTCTGATCAACCAAGCTGTTACTGCTGGCGGTAAGTAAACCAAATACGAACCACAACTAGGTTGATCAGGCTCAAATGCGTCCATGTATCTAAGGTTGACTCTCTAATTGTAACTGATTCTCTGTCATCCATAAATGCTCTCAACTCATCAAGTATAACTTGTAGCATGCTTGTGTCAGAAGCCAGACACAGGTATGGTAGGATTGTGGATAGTAGAGGCAGAGTGCACATGCTGTGGATTCCATCTCACATTGGTCTTCAGATGCATGATAGAACTGATAAATTGGCTAAGTTTTATGCTTTCAAAGAGGGGGTAGATTACAATCTTGGCTTGTCAGTTAGCAGTTTGAGAACAATAATACGAAAAGAACTTCAACTGAATTTTATTGACTTAAGACTCAGGGAGATTGACACCAGTCAGTCCATCTATCATCATTCTATCATGCAGGAGGAGCCACATGTCTATGGTGCATCCAACAAAATAAGCAGACTCTTGGATGTCACTACCGCCCGCCTCCGGCTGGGTTACAAGTATCTTTGGCAGGTTAAATCACCACCACCAGATGTAGACCAAACAAAATGTAAACTTTGCCAGTTGGATTATTGTCACACCCTGCGTCATTATGTACTGGAGTGCGTCAAAATTAATGAATTCAGAGACAACTCACTCAGAAATGTTCAAGATATGTCAAAGTATTTTATCCACAGTGGTATATTACAGACCATTCTGGAAAAATACCCTGACTTTGCTCCCTGTAAATAAAGCATTGCCACGTGTGTGTGTGTGTGTGTGTGTACTCACCTAATTGTGGTTGCAGGGGTCGAGACTCAGCTCCTGGCCCCGCCCCTTCGCTGTCTGCTACTGGGTCTCTGCTCTCCCTGCTCCATGAGCTTTATCATACCTTGTCTTAAAACTATGTATTGTTCCTGCCTCCACTATATCTTTCTCTAGACTATTCCACTTCCTGACTACTCTGTGGCTAAAGAAATGCTTCCTAACATCCCTTTGACTCATCTGAGTCTTCAGCTTCCAGTTGTGTCCCCTTGTTTCTGTGTTCCCTCTCTGGAACATCCTGTCACTGTCTACCTTGTCAATTCCCCGCAGTATTTTGTATGTCGTTATCATGTCTCCTCTGACCCTTCTTTCCTCCAGTGTTGTTAGTCCTATTTCCCTCAACCTTTCTTCATAAGACAGACCACTGAGTTGTGGAACTAACCTTGTCGCAAACCTTTGCACTTTCTCTAGTTTCTTTACGTGCGTGTGTGTGTGTGTGTGTGTGTGTGTGTGTGTGTGTGTACTCACCTAATTGTACTCACCTAATTGTGGTTGCAGGGGTCGAGACTCAGCTCCTGGCCCCGCCTCTTCGCTGTCCGCTACTGGGTCTCTGCTCTCCCTGCTCCATGAGCTTTATCATACCTTGTCTTAAAATTATGTATTGTTCCTGCCTCCACTATATCTTTCTCTAGACTATTCCACTTCCTGACTACTCTGTGGCTGAAGAAATGCTTCCTAACATCCCTTTGACTCATCTGAGTCTTCAGCTTCCAGTTGTGTCCCCTTGTTTCTGTGTTCCCTCTCTGGAACATCCTGTCACTGTCTACCTTGTCGATTCCCCGCAGTATTTTGTATGTCGTTATCATGTCTCCTCTGACCCTTCTTTCCTCCAGTGTTGTTAGTCCTATTTCCCTCAGCATTTCTTCATAGGACAGACCCCTGAGTTGTGGAACTAACCTTGTCGCAAACCTTTGCACTTTCTCTAGTTTCTTTATGTGCTTGACCAGGTGTGGGTTCCAGACTGGTGCTGCATATTCTAGTATGGGCCTGACGTACACGGTGTACAGTGTCTTAAACGAGTCCTTGTTAAGGTAACGGAACGCTAATCTTAGGTTTGCCAGTCGCCCATATGCTGCCGCAGTTATCTGGTTGATGTGTGCCTCCGGAGACGTGCTTGGCGTTATACTCACCCCAAGGTCTTTCTCCTTTTCCGAGGTTTGTAGCCTTTGTCCGCCTAGCCTGTACTCTGTCAGCGGTCTTCTTTGCCCTTCTCCGATCTTCATGACTTTGCTTTTGGTGGGATTGAACTCGAGAAGCCATTTGCTAGACCAGATGTCAAGCTTGTCCAGGTCTGTTTGAAGTCCTGCTTGGTCCTCCTCCGATGTGATTCTCCTCATTAATTTCACATCATCTGCGAACAGAGACACTTCTGAGTCTATCCCATCTGTCATGTCATTTACATATACCAAGAATAACACTGGTCTTAGGACTGACCCCTGCGGAACGCCGCTCGTCACAGGTGCCCACTGTGATACCTCATCACGCACCATGACCCGTTGTTGCCTCCCTGTGAGGTATTCCCTGATCCATTCCAGTGCCCTTCCTGTTATACGTGCTTGTTCTTCCAGCTTCTTTACTAATCTCATGTGAGGAACTGTGTCGAAGGCCTTCCTGCAGTCCAGGAAAATGCAATCAACCCACCCTTCTCTCTCTTGCCTTACCTCTGTTACTTTATCATAGAACTCTAGGAGGTTTTTTACACAGGATTTGCCTTCCCGGAATCCTTGCTGCCTGGTGTTTATTATCCTGTTCAGCTCGAGGTGCTCCACCATTCTTTTCCTGATGATTTTCTCCAGGACTTTGCACACTATACATGTAAGTGATACCGGTCTATAGTTTAGTGCCTCTTTTCTGTCTCCTTTTTTAAAGATGGGGACTACGTTGGCCTTCTTCCATACCTCAGGTAACTGCCCATTTTCAAGGGATGTGTTGAATATTATGGTAAGTGGCACACTCAGTACCTCAGCTCCTTCCCGAAGAACCCATGGGGAGATGTTGTCCGGACCCATCGCCTTTGAGGTATCAAGGTCACTGAGTAACTGCTTCACCTCCTCCTCAGTTGTGTGTATGCCCTCTAGCGCTTGATATATCCCTTGTTGGTGGTGCACCCCATCCTGTCTACCCAGCTGCCTTGCTTCCTCCACTGTGAATACTTCCTTAAACCTCAAGTTGAGCTCCTCACATACCTCTTGATCGTTACTTGTGGGGTTCCCCATCTTCTCTCCTCAGCCTTATCACCTGGTCTTTAACTGTTGTCTTCCTTCTGATGTGACTGTACATCAGTTTCGGGGTCAGACTTAACTTTCGATGCTATGTCATTTTTCGTACTGTTTCTGGGCTTCCCTCAGTATCTGTGCATACTGTTTCTAGCTCTTCTACTAATTTCTTTGTTTACTTGGGTTCTTTGCCTTCTGTACCTTTTCCATTCTCTGACACTCTTGGTCTTTGCCTCCCTGCACCTTTGGGTAAACCAGGGGCTCTTTCTGGCCTTCCCATTTAATCTTTTTCCTCTGGGTATAAACCGTTCCTCTGCCTCCTTGCACTTTGCCCCTACGTATTCCATCATTTCACTTATTGTCTGTCCGTCCATTTTCCTTTCCCACTGAACCTCCTGCAGGAAATTTCTCATGCCTGTGTAGTTCCCTCTTTTAAAATCTGGTTTGTCTCTTTCTGTAATGTTTTACCTCTCCACCTGTAGTTCTACAATGTACTCAAAGCTCAGCACCATATGGTCGCTGGCTCCCAGGGGGCTCTCATGTGTTATGTCTTCAATATCTGAGCTGTTCAGGGTGAATACAAGGTCCAGTCTTGCTGTTTCATCTTCTCCTCTCACTCTGGTCGTGTCCCTGACATGTTGGTGCATCAGGTTTTCCAGTACCGCGTCCATCATCTTGGCTCTCCAAGTTTCTGGACCCCCACGTGGTTCTTGGTTCTCCCAGTCGATCTCCCTGTGGTTGAAATCGCCCATGACCAGTAGCTTCGCTCTGCTCATGTGCGCTTTTCTTGCCACCTCCGCCAGAGTGTCCACCATCGCTCTGTTGTTCCATCATATTCCTCACCTGGCCTCCTGCAGTTCTTTGGTGGGTTATACATCACTGCAATGATTATCTTGTGCTCCCCAGACTGGATGGTACCTACTATGAAGTCCCTTTCTCTACACACCTCCATTCCTTCCATTTCCTCGAATCTCCAGCGGTTCCTTACAAGCAGTGCGACCCCTCCTCCTCCCCTGCTCCTTCTATCTTTCCTCAGGATTTGATATCCCTGTGGAAGATTGCATCTGATACTGTCTCATTTAGTTTAGTTTCTGTGACAGCTATGATATCTGGGGACACCTCACATATTCTTTCATTCCACTCTTCATACTTGTTCGTAATTCCATCCGCGTTTGTGTCTACCTGGAGTCTACCTGGAGAGAATTCCAGGGGTCAAAGCCCCCGCGGCCCGGTCTGTGACCAGGCCTCATGTTGGACCAGAGCCTGATCAACCAGGATGTTACTGCTGGCCGCACGCAGTCCAACGTACGAACCACAGCCCGGCTGATCAGGTACGGACTTGAGGTGCCTGTCCAATGCCTGCTTGAAGACAGCCAGGGGCTTGTTGGTAATCCCCTGATGTATGCTGGGAGGCAGTTGAACAATCTTGGGCCCCTCACACTTATTGTGTTGTCCCTCAACGTGCTAGTGGCACCCTGCTCTTCATTGGGGGATGTTACATCGCCTGCCGAGTCTTTTGCTTTCGTAGGGAGTGATTTTGTGTGCAAGTTTGGTACTAAGCCCTCGAGAATTTTCCATGTGTATATAATAATGTATCTCTCCCGCCTGCGTTCTAGGAGTACAGGTTTAGGAACTTGCGTTCCCAGTAGTTGAGGTGGTTTATCGCACTTATGCGTGCGGTGAAGGTTCTCTGCACATTTTCAAGGTCAGCAATTTCACCCGCCTTGAAAGGTGCAGTTAGTGTGCAGCAATATTCCAGCCTAGATAGAACAACGATCTGTAAAGTGTCAACATGGGCTTGGCATCCCTGGTTTTGAAGGTTCTCATTATCCATCCTGTCATTTTTCGAGCAGATGCAATTGCTACATTGTTATGATCCTTGAAGGTGAGATCCTCTGACATGATCACTCCCAGGTCTTTGACATTAGTTTTCGCTCTATTGTGTGGTTGGAATTAGTTTTGTACTCCGATGAGATTTTAATTTCTTCACGTTTTCCGTATCTGAGTAATTGAAATTTCTCATCATTGAACTTCATATTGTTTTCTGCAGCCCATTTAAAGATTTGGTTTATGTCTGCTTGGAGTCTTGCAGTGTCTTCAACGGTGGACACTGTCATACAGATTCGGGTGTCATCTGCAAAGGAAGACACAGCACTGTGGCTTATATCCCTGTCAATGTCTGATATGAGGATGAGGAATAGGATGGGAGCAAGTACTGTGCCTTGTGGAACAGAGCTTTTCACAGTAGCTGCCTCAGACTTTACTCTGTTGACTACTACTCTTTGTGTTCTACGTGTTAGGAAATTATAGATCCATCTACCAACTTTTCCTGTTATTCCTTTATCACGCATTTTGTGTGCTATTACACCATGGTCACACTTGTCAAAGGCTTTTGCAAAATCTGTGTATATAACATCTGCATTCTGTTTATCTTCTAGAGCATCCAGGACCTTGTACCAAACCTTCAACCTTGTTTCCAATACTGTAGCCCTGGGGAGATCTTGGTGGGTTGGGGGTGTGGGTGGGGTGCCCATAGGGGTTGCAGCATGGTGGGGGGATTGTATGGTTGGGGTATGGGTTGGTGGGGTGGAGTTTGTGGTGGGGTGGGGGTAGCTGTGATGGTGGATTTTGGGTTGCTGGGGTGGGGACATGGGGACTGCTGAGTGTGTGTGGTGTTAAAGTGTATGGTTGTCGTGGGTTTTTTGTGCTTTGATGCCCACCGTGGGTACTTCCAGTGTGTGTGCTTTTCCTGTTTGGGCTTGGTGTCCTCCGTATCTCGCTGTCTCCTCTCTCTCCTCTCTTCGCCTTTATCTGCTCCTTCCGGGCCTCCCTTTCTTCCTGCGTTCTGTCCCGATCTAGGTATACATTCCAGTACCCATGATTTGTCCTCAGCCGTGCTTTCTCCTGCAGGATCGTGGTGCGGGCTGATTCTGCTTTGAAGATTACCTTGAGAGGTCGATTTCTTCCCCTTGTGTACCACCCGATTCTCAGAAAATTTGTCACTTGGGACGTGTCTCCCCCTATTGCCAGCATAATACCTTCGATCCTTTCTTTCTCCTCCTGTTTTCTTCTGTCGTGAGTGTCCCTTCGACTTCCTTCAGGCCATAGATAAAGATCGACTTCTCCCTTTCCTCCTCCCACTGTGTCTCCCATTGCCTCATCAGAGATGCATTAGCCTCTCCCGGTGCTGTCATGTTTGTATCCCCCGTGTTCTTTTGTGTGTGTGTGTGTGTGTGTGTGCGCACTCGCATGTTAATTGCCATTTTGTCCTATGCACATGTCGATTGAAGGCTGGGCCTGTTGTGTGTGCGTGTGTGTGTATGTATATATGTATATGTGTATGTGTGTACTCACCTAGTATGTGTATGTGTGTGTGTATGTGTGTATGTGTATATGTAAGTGTGTATGTATATGTGTGTGTGTGTGACCCAACAATTAAAATTTGCACCAATAACTCATTACAGTTGTGACCGGGTGTAGACTAGTGAATTGTTCATTGCTTTATAATTTGTTCATGATTGTAACCATGTATAAACGTAAGTAAGTAAATTTACTTACATGTTTCATTACCTTTGTAGCTTGTGAGTTCATTACCTTTGTAGCTTGTTAGTTCATTACCTTTGTAACTTGCTCAGCTATCAAAACTTTGGGGTCCAGTCCCTGGACCCATTATGTACCTCTGTAATCTTTTGACTACCGCCCACAGGATGGGTATGGGGTGCATAATAAAGATATCAAACTAACTTTCGGTGCCTACCCAAAGCCTTCTTGAAGACAGCCAGGGGTCTATTGGTAATCCCCCTTAAGTATATTGGGGCAGTTGAACAGTCTTGGGCCCCTGATACTTATTGTGTTGTCTGTTATCGTGCTAGTGGCACCCCTGCTTTTCGTTGGGGAGATGTTACATCGCATGCAGTCTTTGCTTTCATCGGGAGTGATTATCGTGTGTAAATTTGGTACTAATCCCTCTAGGATTTACCAAGTGTATATAATGATGTTACAAGAGTTATACGGTGCCTGTAAGTAAGTAAGTTTATTCAGGTATACACAAATACATTTACATAGATTATCATACATAGCAGCATATGTGTAGAGAACCTAGGATAACCCAAAAAAGTCAGACAGTGACTTATTTCCATTGGAGGCAATCAAGCTTGACATCTGGTCTAGCAAATGGCTTCTCGAGTTCAATCCCACCAAATGCAAAGTCATGAAGATCGGAGAAGGGCAAAGAAGACCGCTGACAGAGTACAGGCTAGGCGGACAAAGGCTACAAACCTCGGAAAAGGAGAAAGACCTTGGGGTGAGTATAACGCCAAGCACGTCTCCGGAGGCACACATCAACCAGATAACTGCGGCAGCATATGGGCGACTGGCAAACCTAAGATTAGCGTTCCGTTACCTTAACAAGGACTCGTTTAAGACACTGTACACTGTGTCGTCAGGCCCATACTAGAATATGCAGCACCAGTCTGGAACCCACACCTGGTCAAGCACATAAAGAAACTAGAGAAAGTGCAAAGGTTTGCACAAGGTTAGTTCCACAACTCAGGGTCTGTCCTATGAAGAAAGGCTGAAGGAAATAGGACTAACAACACTGGAGGAAAGAAGGGTCAGAGGAGACATGATAACGACATACAAAATACTGCGGGAATCGACAAGGTAGACAGTGACAGGATGTTCCAGAGAGGGAACACAGAAACAAGGGGACACAACTGGAAGCTGAAGACTCAGATGAGTCAAAGGGATGTTAGGAAGCATTTCTTCAGCCACAGAGTAGTCAGGAAGTGGAATAGTCTAGAGAAAGATATAGTGGAGGCAGGAACAATACATAGTTTTAAGACAAGGTATGATAAAGCTCATGGAGCAGGGAGAGCAGAGACCCAGTAGCGGACAGCGAAGAGGCAGGGCCAGGAGCTGAGTCTCGACCCCTGCAACCACAATTAGGTGAGTACACACACACACACACACACACACACGTGACAATGCTTTATTTACAGGGAGCAAAGTCAGGGTATTTTTCCAGAATGGTCTGTAATATACCACTGTGGATAAAATACTTTGACATATCTTGAACATTTCTGAGTGAGTTGTCTCTGAATTCATTAATATTGACACACTCCAGTACATAATGACGCAGGGTGTGACAATAATCCAACTGGCAAAGTTTACATTTTGTTTGGTCTACATCTGGTGGTGGTGATTTAACCTGCCAAAGATACTTGTAACCCAGCCGGAGGCGGGCGGTAGTGACATCCAAGAGTCTGCTTATTTTGTTGGATCCACCCCATACCCATCCTGTGGGCGGTAGTCAAAAGATTACAGAGGTACATAATGGGTCCAGGGACTGGACCTCAAAGTTTGATAGCTGAGCAAGTTACAAAGGTAATGAACTCAGATGGTCACAATCATGACAAGTTACAAAGGTATTTGCAGATTACAGAGGTATATATAGGGTCCAGAGACTGGGCCCCAAAGTTTTGATAGCTGAACAAGGTACAATGGTAATGAATTCACTAGTTACAAGGTAATGAATCATATAAGTAAATTTACTTACGTCTGTACATGGTTGCACTCATGAACAAATTGTAAAGCAATGAGCAATCTATTAGTCTACACCCAGCCACAACTGTAATGAGTTATTGGTGCAAATTTTAATTGTTGGGTCACACACACACACATACTCTCTAGAACGCAGGCGTGAGAGATACATTATTATATACACATGGAAAATTCTCGAGGGCTTAGTACCAAACTTGCACACAAAAATCACTCCCTACGAAAGCATAAGACTCGGCAGGCGATGTAACATCCCCCAATGAAGAGCAGGGGTGCCACTAGCACGTTGAGGGACAACACAATAAGTGTCAGGGGCCCAAGATTGTTCAACTGCCTCCCAGCATACATCAGGGGATTACCAACAAGCCCCTGGCTGTCTTCAAGCAGGCACTGGACAGGCATCTCAAGTCGGTACCTGATCAGCCGGGCTGTGGTTCGTACGTTGGACTGCGTGCGGCCAGTAGTAACAGCCTGTTTGATCAGGCTCTGGTCCAACAGGAGGCCTGGTCACAGACCGGGCCGTGGGGGCGTTGACCCCTGGAATTCTCTCCAGGTAGACTCCAGGTAGATTACCAAGGACTAGTACCTTACACTTGTCCACATTGAACTTCATCTGCCATTTTTCAGACCAAGACATTAATTTGTTCAAATCCTCCTGGAGTTCACTGGTATCCTCCTCAGAATGAATCATACGGCCTATTTTTGTATCATCAGCAAATTTACTCATGTCACTTGCAATTCCTTAAATCAAGGTCATTTATGTAAATTATGAAAAACAATGGGCCTAAAACTGATCCTTGTGGAACGCCACTAGTGACTAATCCCCATTCAGATTTGACCCCATTAATGGAAACTCTCTGCTTTCTATTGGTAAGCCATGCCTCTATCCATGCTAGAACTTTACCTCCTATACCATGAGCTGCCACCTTTCTTAAGAGTCTCTTGTGAGGTACTCTATCGAAGGCCTTACTGAAATCCAAGTAAACTATATCATATTCTTTATCACTGTCTACTGCCTCAAATGTTTTATTGAAAAACGTCAGTAAATTTGTCAGGCAGGAACGACCTCTCGTGAACCCATGCTGAGATTCATTAATCAAATTATGTTCTTCAAGGTGACTTCTAATAATATGAGCTATAATTGATTCTAATAATTTGCCTACTATAGATGTGAGGCTTATTGGACGGTAATTTGATGGAATTGACTTATCCCCTGATTTGAATAAAGGAACTACATTAGCTATCTTCCACATCTCTGGCACAACACCAGTTAGGATGGACGTATTAAACACATTCGTTAATGTAGATGAATGGTTCAGAGAACCGACAAGTTATAAATTAGACACATATGCAACACTTGGGTATCTTTATTGAGGAAACGTTTCGCCACACAGTGGCTTCATCAGTCCAGTACAAAGCAGAAAGGTGTAAAGAGAGGAGGAGTTTGAGGTAATCAGTCCCTCGGCCTGGAGTCGATGTGTTCAGTCCATCAATCTTGTAGGAATACAGTACAGGGCCGTAGAGGTAGCTTATATACTGTAGTCAGGTGAGGTGAAGCAGGAGGAGGCGTTGTCATAGTGGTACCATCCACTAGTCGAAGTAGGTCTTCGTCCGAAGGTTGGACAAGTGTTGAAGAATTCGTTTGTATCAAGATCCCAAGTTGTTGCTGTGTCAGACAGGATGTAGATGAATGGTTCAGAGAACCGACAAGTTATAAATTAGACACATATGCAACACTTGGGTTTTATTGAAAAACGTCAGTAAATTTGTCAGGCAGGAACGACCTCTCGTGAACCCATGCTGAGATTCATTAATCAAATTATGTTCTTCAAGGTGACTTCTAATAATATCAGCTATAATTGATTCTAATAATTTGCCTACTATAGATGTGAGGCTTATTGGATGGTAATTTGATGGAATTGACTTATCCCCTGATTTGAATATAGGAACTACATTAGCTATCTTCCACATCTCTGGCACAAACCAGTTA
>WNWK01056142.1:0-11083 GCA_009830355.1 Cherax destructor
AGATCACTTTTTAGTTATAGCTACAGTGGGAGTAAAAGGTAGATGGGATACAAGGAAAATAGAATTAGTAAGTAAGAGAGGTGAAGGTTTATAAACTAAAAGAGGAGGCAGTTAGGGTAAGATATAAACAACTATTGGAGGATAGATGGGCTAGTGAGAGTGTAGGCAGTTGGGTAGAAGATGTATGGGGTAGATTTAAAAATGTAGTGTTGGAGTGTTCAGCAGAAGTTTGTGGTTACAGGCGAGTGGGTGCGGGAGGGAAGAGGAGCGATTGGTGGAATGATGTAAAGAGAGTAGTAAGGGAGAAAAAGTTAGCATATGAGAGGTTTTTACAAAGTAGAAGTGATGCAAGGAGGGAAGAGTATATGGAGAGAAAAAGAGAGGTTAAGAGAGTGGTGAAGCAATGTAAAAAGAGAGCAAATGAGCGAGTGGGTGAGATGTTATCAACAAATTTTGTTGAAAATAAGAAAAAGTTTTGGAATGAGATTAATAAGTTGGAAGCCTAGGGAACAAATGGATTTGACAGTTAAAAATAGGAGAGGAGAGTTATTAAATGGAGAGTTGTAGGTATCGGGAAGATGGAGAGAATATTTTGAGGAGTTGTTAAATGTTGATGAAGACAGGGAAGCTGTGATTTCGTGTGTAGGGCAGAGAATAACATCTTGTAGGGGTGGAAGAGCCAGTTGTGGGTGTAGGGAAGTTCGTGAGGCAGTGGGTAGAATGAAAGGAGGTAAGGCAGCTGGGATTGATGGGATAAAGATAGAAATGTTAAAAGCAGGTGGGGATATAGTTTGGGAGTGGTTGGTGCTATTATTTAATAAATGTATGGAAGAGGGTAAGGTACCAAGGGATTGGCAGAGAGCATGTATTGTTCCTTTGTATAAAGGCAAAGGGACAAAAGAGAGTGCAAAAATTATAGGGGGAATAAGTCTGTTGAGTGTACCTGGTAAAGTGTATGGTAGAGTTATTATTGAAAGAATTAAGAGTATGACAGAAAGCAGGATAGCAGATGAACAAGGGGGCTTTAAGAAAGGTAGGGGTGTGTAGACCAAGTGTTTACAGTGAAACATATAGGTGAACAGTATTTGGATAAGGGTAAAGATGTTTTTGTGGCATTTATGGATTTGGAAAAGGCGTATGATAGGGTAGATGGAGGCAATGTGACAGATGTTGCAGGTGTATGGAATAGGAGGTAGGTTACTGAAAGCAGTGAAGAGTTTTTATGAGGATAGTGAGGCTCAGGTTAGAGTGTGTAGGAGGGAAGGGATTATTTCCCAGTAAAAGTGGGCCTTAGACAAGGATGTGTGATGTCACCGTGGTTGTTCAATATATTTATAGATGGGGTTGTAAGAGAAGTGAATGCGAGGGTCTTGGCAAGAGGTGTGGGGCTAAAAGATAAAAAGCAAATACAAAAGTGGGAGTTGTCACAGTTGCTTTTTGCTGATGACACTGTGCTTTTGGGAGATTCTGAAGAGAAGTTGCAGAGGTTGGTGGATGAATTTGGTAGGGTGTGTAAAAGAAGAAAATTGAAAGTTAATATAAGAAAGAGTAAGGTGATGAGGATAACAAAAGAATAGATGACGAAAGATTGGATATCGGATTGGAGGGAGAGAGTATGGAGGAGGTGAATGTATTCAGATATTTGGGAGTGGACATTGTCTGCAGATGGGTCTATGAAGGATGAGGTGAATCATAGAATTGATGAGGAAAAAGGGTGAGTGGAGCACCGGAGTCTGTGGAGACAAAGGACTTTGTCCATGGAAGTAAAGGGGAATGTATGAGGTATAGTTATACCAACACTCTTATATGGGTGGAAGCATGGGTGATGAATGTTGCAACGAGGAGAAGGCTGGAGGCAGTGGAGATGTCGTGTCTGAGGTCAATGTGTGGTGTGAATATAATGCAGAGAATTCAGAGTTTGGAAATTGGAGGAGGTGCGGATTACCAAAACTATTATCCAGAGAGCTGAGGAGGGGTTGTTGAGGTGGTTTGGACATGTAGAGAGAATGGAAGCGAGACAGAGTGACTTCGAGAGTGTATAAATCTGTAGTGGAGGGAAGGCGGGGTAGGTCGGCCTAGGAAAGGTTGGAGGGAGGGGTAAAGGAAGTTTTGTGTGCGAGGGGCTTGGACTTCCAGCAAGTATGTGTGAGCGTATTTGATAAAAGTGAATGGAGACAAATGGTTTTTAATACTTGACGTGCTGTTGGAGTGTGAGCAAAGTAACATTTATGAAGGGATTCAGGGAAACCGGCAGGCGGACTTGAGTTCTGGTGATGGGAAGTACAGTGCCGGCACTCTGAAGGAGGGGTGTTAATGTTGCAGTTTTATAACTGTAGTGTAAAGCACCCCTCTGGCAAGACAGTGATGGAGTAAATGATGATGAAAGTTTTTCTTTTTCGGGCCACCCTGCCTTGGTGGGAATCGGCCGATGTGTTAATAAAAATAAATAAAAATATACATTATGAGGTATAAGTTTCAACATTTGTAATAGATTGTGTTTGATAAATTATTTTTCTTTGAGCAATTTTGTAGGGGGTTTCAAGGCTAGGGGAGTAACACAGTGAATAAATGTTATTTTGAGGCAGTTTAAGGTTATTTAATAGCTTTGTAGGTAATGTGAAGTACAGTGGAACCCCGAGTTTCGTAAAAACTTCATTCCAAAAGCTTGCTCAAGTGCCATTACCGAACGAATTTACTCCCTTAAGAAAAAATGTCAAGTAGGTTAGTCCATTTCAGACCCCCAAAAATACACTTACAAAAGCACTTACAATATTATACTTACATAATTCGATTTACCGGGTTTACGAAACTCGGGGGTCCACTGTAGTAGGTATTTAGTTTTGGGCGAGTAGGTAGTTTTTTAGCAGAGTTTTGAATTGATGTACAGATTAGGTTTCTTTGGTAATCATAGGTAATAAATTCCAAATTTTTGGGCCTTTGATGTGCATTGTGCTTTTGCATAGTGTGAGGTGGATGTGGGGAACATCAAGGAGTGATCTGTGCCTTGTGTTATTTTCATGGCTCCTGTTAAGGTTGGTTAGGAGAATTTTGAGTTGCGGGTTAATATTTGAGTACGTATAGTGTTTTATGTATGTAATAGGCACTGTAAAAAGTATGGATGTCTTGTATGGTGAGTAAGTTTAAACTTTTGAATATTGGTGGAGTATGTTGTCTAGAATGGGAATTTGTTATCATTCGAACTGCAGCCTTTTGTTGTGTTATTAAAGGTTTGAGGTGATTTATTGTTGTTGAGCCCCATGCACAGATTCCATAGGTGAGATAGGGGTAAATGAGTGAGTGATAAAGGGAAAGGAGAGCTGGTTGTGGAACATAGTACCTTATCTTGGATAGTACAGTCATACCTCAGTTAGCGATATTAATCCGTTACAGAGGTCATAGCTGTAACCGAATTTATCGTTAACCGAATCAGTTTTCCTCATAAGAAATAATGGAAATAAAATTAATCCGTTCCAGACTTCCAAAAGTAGTAAAATAAAATATTTTTTAGAACTTTTTGACATTAAATAATACACAATTTAATGAACATTAAAGAAATACATGTAAATATAGTACAATAACATGTCACTTACATTTATTGAAGAGTTGTTGATGTGTGGAGGACGGGAGGAGGGGAGAAGGTTTAGTAGTATGCTAGTGTTTGGAAGGGGAATCCCCTTCCATTAACACTGCAGGTGCCAAGTTCTTTTCTGGGGTTACTGGCCTTTTTCTTTTAATGCCATTAGGACCAGGTTGAGAGTCACTGGACCCCTCTCTAACAATAAATTGTCCAGGGAGCTCTGTGTCTGGCGATTCTTTAACACATCCCTGAAATGGGACACCACAGTGTCATTGTACAGGTTGCCAGCATGGCCTGCAACAGCATGGTTAGGTGATATTCATCCATAAATGCTTGCACCCTGCTCCACATTCCACAAATCTCTTTAATCACTGAAGAAGGCACTTCTTCCATCTCTGTTCCCCCTCTCCTCCTCCTCTGAACCATTGTCCTGACCTCTGGTCTCTTGTTCAGTTGCTGTTGAAGCTCTTGCAGATCTTCAGTGGTTAGCTCTTCCTTGTGCTCCTCCACCAACTGTTCCACATCCTCACCACTCACCTCTAACCCCATGGACTTGCCCAAGTTCCACAATTTCTTCCACAACAGGCTCAGGCTCAGGTTCAAGCTCAGGGTTCTGAGGCTCAGCCCCAAAACTTCAAAATCCCTCTCTAGGACACAGTCTGGCCACAATTTTCTCAGGCAGAGTTCAAAGTCCTGGTAGTCACTCCCTCCCAAGCCTTACCTATAAGGTTTACACAATGCAGCATATGGAAATGGTTTTCCAAAATCTCTTAGGGTTATATTCATGTCTGTGGTCACATCAAAGCACTTTTGAAACATTGCTTTGGTGTAGAGTTTTAAAGTTGGAAATGACCTGCTGGTCCATGGGCTGGAGGAGAGGAGTGGTATTAGGGGGCAAGAACTTCACTTTGATGAATTTAAACTCCTCCACAATTTTCTCTACCAAGTTTGGAGGATGACAAGGAGCATTGTCCATTATCAGGAGGCACTTAAGTGGCAAATTATTGTCCAATAGATATTTCTTCACACTGGAGGCCAAACACGCCATTGAACCAATCTAAGAAAATGTCCTTTGTGACCCATGCCTTTTTGTTAGACTTCCACATCACACACAAGTTAGACTTGCTGACACCGCATCTGCCAAACACTCGGGATTTTCAAAAGATACACCAGTAAAGGCTTCACTTTGCAATCACCACTGGCATTAGCACAAAGCATCAAAGTTAGCCTGTCTTTCATAGGCTTATGTCCTGGCTGTGCCTTTTCCTCCTGAGTAATGAGGTCCTGTTGGGCATTTTCTTCCAAAACAGGCCTGTTTCATCACAATTAAACACTTGTTGGGGAGAATTGTTCAGCCTCTATGTACTCCTGGAATTCAGGCACATATTTTTCAGCCGCATTTGTCAGAACTGGCTGCCTCATGCCATCCTCACAACACTATGTATGCCACTTCGATTCTTAAATTTGGAAACCAGCCTCTGCTGGCTTTAAATTCGCTCACTTCAGCACTCGTCAGGCATTTTCTTAACGAGATCATCATGCAACTGCCTTTGCTTTTTCACATATTATTGCCTCCGAAACAGTATCTCCTGCTAACTGTTTCTCGTTGATCCACACCAACAACAACCTTTCCACATCTTCCAGCACTTGTGGTCTGTGTTTTGTGATCACAGATGAACCTTTGCAACAACAGCTTCCTTGATTTTACGGTGAATTTTCTTGGCCACAATGGTAGCGATGGTAGAAAGGCTTTACCATACAGCCTGGCCAGCTCACTGATACGCACTCCACTTTCATATTTTCTATTATCTCTTCTTCAGTTCTATGTACATGTATTTCTGTTCCTCTTTGCCACAGGCTGCACTAGGATCTTTCCTTGGACCCATGGTAGCTTATTTAGCAGTTGCAAGCACTAAAAACAGTGGAATAATGACAATATACTGGTATGAATGCGTGGGTGTGGGTGGTGGTCGCTCTCGCTTGTAAACAATAGCACACTGACGCTCCTGGAGTGCGCTCAGCTGGGCGCCACGCGGACCGTCCGGTACGAATACGTTACAAGAGCAAACATCGTTACTCGCAATCATTTTTTACGTTATAAGTATCGTTACTCGAAAATAACGTAAGATGACAGCATCGTAACACAGGTATGACTGTACCTTAGCTTGGATAGTATTCCTACAGTCTTGGAAACTTTATTGGAAATTTGTTGTATATGTGTCTGAAATTTGAGGCCACTGTCAAGGTGGATTCTAAGAATTTTCCCTCTGAGTTTTGTGACAAGTGACCCGTTTATCATTATGTTAAGTGGAACATTTGTAGCTCTGTTCCCAAACTGAATGAAATAGGTTTTATCAACATTGAGAGTAAGCTTGTTAGTCATCATCCAGGTAGATATTTTCTGTAATTCAGCATTTACAGTGTTGGCTAGTATGACTGTGCTTGGGTGAGAGAAGACGTATGTAGTGTCATCTGCAAATAGTATGGGTTTGAGTAGTGGAGATGCATTTGGTAGGTCGTTTATGTAAATGAGAAGAGAAGTGGGCCAAGAACACTTCCTGCGGGACACCAACTGTAATTGTTTGCGTGGAAGAGTTAGCTCCGTTTGTGTACATATATTGGCTTCTGTCGCTAAGTTATGACTTTAGGTAGATGAGGGAGTGCCCTCTTATACCATAGTGTGATAATTTTGTGTAACAGATCATAGTCAACTGTATCAAAAGCTTTACTAAATCAATGAAGATTCCCAGTGGGATTTCTTTTTCTCGAGAGTGGTGTATATTATTTCTAGCATGTGTATAATAGCATCATTTGTGTTTTATTAGGCCTGAAACCAAACTGACAGGGTTGAGTATGTTGTGAAAGATGAGGTAGGAATAGATTTGCCTATGAATTAATTTTTCAAAGATTTTGGAGAGAAGGGTACCTTTGAAGAGTTTCGAAGTATCTACTCTCTGAGCCCGGCCATGGGCCAGGCTCGTCTGGTGCTTGCCTGGTCAACCAGGCTGTTGCTGCTGGAGGCCCGCTGCCCCACATATCCATCACAGCCTGGTTGATCTGGCACCTGGTGAAGATATTTGTCCAGTTTCCTCTTGAAGGCTTCTACACTGGTTCCAGCCGTGTTTCGGATATCTTCTGGTAAGATGTTGAATAGTCTGGGACCCCGGATGTTAATACAGTGCTCCCGTATTGTCCCCACCGCACCCCTGCTCCTCACTGGGTTTATTTTACACTTTCTCCCATATCTCTCACTCCAGTATGTTGTTATGGCAGTGTGCAGATTTGGGACCAGGCCCTCAAGTACTTTCCATGTATATATTATCATGTATCTCTCTCTCCTCCGCTCCAATGAGTACATGTTCAAGACTTGAAGGCGTTCCCAATAATTTAGATGTTTCAATGGCTCAATGTGAGCCGTAACGATCTCTGGATTTGTTCCAGCTCTGCTATTTCTCCTGCCCTGAACGGGGCCGTCAGCACTGAGCAGTATTCTAAGTGAGGGAGCACTAGCGATTTGAATAGTGTCACCATCGGCATTATTTCCCTTGTTTTGAAAGTTCTCAATACCCACCCCGTCATCTTCCTGGCTGTTGTGATCTTTGTCTTGTTATGGTCTTTAAACGACAGATCAGCAGACATAATTATTCCCAAGTCCTTTACGTGTTCCTTTCGTTCTATGTGGTGACCCTCTTGCGTTTTGTATATAGTGTTCCTTTTGAGTTCTTCATTTTTTCCATACCTAAGCAGCTGAAACTTATCACCATTGAACGTCATGTTGTTCTCCACTGCCCATTGGAAGACCCTGCTTATGTCCTCCTGTAATTTTTCAGTGTCCTCTACCGTAGTGACTTTCATGCTTATTTTAGTGTCATCTGCAAATGATGATACAAAGTGTGCTGGGTGTTTTTATCTATGTCTGCTATGAGGATGAGAAACAGCAGAGGTGCCAGGACAGTGCCTTGGGGCACTGAGCTTTTGACCTCGCTGATGCTGGATCTTGCCCTGTTCACTACTACTTTTTGTGTTCTTTGTGTTAGGAACTCAAAATCCATCTGCCTACCTTCCCGTAATGCCTATGGCCCTCATTTTGTGCGCTATCACTCCATGATCGCATTTGTCAACGCCTTTGCAAAATCTGTGTAAATCACATCTGCGTTTTGGTAGTCCTCCAATGCCTCCGTAATTCTGTCATAATGGTTCAGCAGCTGTGACAGGCATGATCGATCCGCTCTAAAGCCATGCTGGTTCGGGTTATGTTGGTTGTGCTGGTCCATGAACTTTGTAATCTGCCGTCTCATCACTCTTTCAAAGATTTTTATGATGTGAGAAGTGAGGGCTACTGGTCTGTAATTTTTAGCTAGTGCTCTACTACCTCCCTTATGCAAAGGAGCTATGTCTGCACTCTTTAAGGCCTCTGGAATTTCACCTAGATCTAAGCTCTTTCTCCACAGAATACTAAGGGCTCTTGCTAATGGTACTTTGCACTGCTTTATAAATAAAGCATTCCATGAATCTGGTCCAGGTGCTGAGTGAGTGGGCATGTTGGCCATTTCTTTTTGAAATCTATGGGATTTGTACTAATGTCGGTTAGGTGGTCTGCGCAGCCTTCTGCTGGAGTGAAAAATATTTCTGCATTTTCTACCTTGCTGTCATTTAGTGGGTTGCTGAACACTGACTCATACTGTTCTTTTAGAATTTCATTCATTTCCTGTTCATCGTCCGTATACTAATCTCCTCTCAATAATGGTCCAATTCTACAGGTAGTTCTTAGCTTGGATTTTGCATAGGAGTAGAAATATTTTGGGTTTCTTGCAATATCCTGTATGGCTCTTTGTTCCCTTTGTACTTCTTCTGTCAGGTATGACATCTTAAGTTTGTGCTCTAATTCCGTGATCTCTCGGTTAAGGCTATCTCTCCTCTGTTGCAACATAACTGTGTTTTTCAGCAATTCAGTAACCCGTTTTCTTCTCCTGTACCATCTCCTATGCTCTCTCTCTATATCTGATCTTCTTCTGGGTTTCCTCAATGGTACGTGTTTCATACATACCTTGTATGCTTCTGTATTCAGCTTCTCTAGGCACTGGTGGGGATTTAGGGTGCTCATGTCTGATTCCCATGATATGTCTGATAGCTCTTGGTTTATTTTCCCAGTCAATTCTATGGTTATTAAAATTAAACTTACTGAACATTCCATCTCTAACATTAGTGTGCAGTTCCCTAACCTGAGTTAATACTAGTTTGAACTTCTATGATGTTATGATCAGAGTATATTGTTTTTGTAACTGTTATGTCTCTGATTAATTCCTGTTGTTTGTGAATATCAAATCCAGGGTATTTTCATTTCTAGTGGGATCAATTATCTGTTGGTTTAGTGAGTATAGTTATTCAGGTCTGTTTGATCTCCTCCTTTACGTATGGGGGGAACCCTCGCTATTTTGAGTATTGATGGGAAGGTGGAGGATTCAATGGATTTGTTAAAGTGTGTTGCAATAATTGTTGACAGAACTTGAGAAGCTTTTTGTATATAAAGGTGGTAAGTTATTTAGATCTCCTGCCTTGTTTTTTAATGCGTTGATAACAAGTGAGATTTCTGTTGGGTTGGTCGGGCTAAGCATAGTGTATTCGGGTAGGTGCCAGTGAGGTAGTCGTTAGGTGGAGTGTTTGAACTTGGGATTTTGCTTGCCAACTTTTTTCCTATGGTGGAGAAGAAAACATTGAGTCTGTTTGCTGTTTCAGTCGGTGGTAGTAGAGGTTCATCTGGTTTTGTTAGTTTGATTGTTCTGCTTCTGGATATCTTTTTAGTTCCTAGAATTTCAGATAGGGTTTTCCAGGTCTTTTCATATCACCTTTTAAGTTATTTAATCTGTTCTCATAATACAATTTTTGACCTTCTTATCAGGCTGGTTAGGTTTGATGAGTACGTTTTGTTTGTTCTCTTGTTATTTGATCCATTCTGTACTGTTTTCATATACTACAGTGGACCCCCTCTATTCGAACACTCCAAAACTCCCCCTCATACCAGAATGATGTTCAAGTGCTGTTACCACGAATTTATTCCCATAAGGAATGATGTAAATTAAGAACATAAGGAGGAACACTGCAGCAGCCTGTTGGCCCATACTAGGCAGGTCCTTCACAATCCATCCCACTAACAGAGCTACCCAAGAAATAAGCCCTGCTAAATCTACTTATTCATGTGCGAGTCCCACTCAAATCCAACCCCTCTCATTCATGTATTTATCCAACCTAAATTTGAAACTACCCAAGGTCCTTGCTTCAATAACCCTACTAGGCAGACTTTTCCCACTCATCAACTACCCTATTTCCAGACCAATACTTTCCTATATCCTTTCTAAATCTAAACTTATCTAATTTGAATCCATTATTGTGGGTTCTCTCTTGAGAGATATCCTCAAGACCTTATTTATATCCCCTTTGTTATACCCATTTTCCACTTGTATACCTCGATCATGTCTCCCTCATTCTTCGTCTTACAAGTGAATGTAATTTTAGGGTCTTCAATCTTTCTTCATACGGAAGATTTCTAATGCTATGTATTAATTTAGTCATTCTACGCTGAATGTTTTCTAACAAATTTATATCCATTCTATAATATGGAGACCAGAACTGAGCTGCGTAATCTAGGTGAGGCCTTACCAATGATGTATAAAGCTGTAATATAACCTCTGGACTTCTGTTGCTTACACTTCTTGATATAAATCCCAGTAATCTGTTTGCCTTATTCGTACATTTGGTTTCTGTCTTGGTTTAAGGTTGCAGCTTACCATAACCCTTAAGTCCTTTTCAATCTGTATGGCTAAATTTCGTTATTTAACTTATAGGTGCTTGGGTTATGGACCTCCCCACTTCAAATTGCATTTATCTATATTGAACTGCATCTGCCCTTTTCTGACCAGGTTTGGGTTTTTCTAAATCCCCCTGGTTCCCACATCTACTTTTGAATCAAATCCTACCTAACCGTGTCATAAAAATTTTCTCATATCCTATAATTCCCTCATCAAGGGCATTGAAAATATTATAAAAAACAGTGGGCCCAAAACGTCCCTTGGGCGCCCTTTTTCAGATCCCCCCTCGGTTTAACCCCATTTAAACCCTCTGCTTCCTATTGGTGAGCCATGATTCGTCCATGACCACTTTTCCCCCAATTCCATGAGCTGCCACTTTTTAACAGTCTCTGGTGCAGTACTCTATCAAAAGCCTTACTAAAGTCTAAATAAACAATATCAAATTCTTTATCGGGTCAACAGCCTCAAAAAACTTTACGAAGAAAGTTAATAAACTGAGGGAGGAACAGCCTCGTGAATCCCTGCTGAGTATCATTAATCAAATTATGTTTATCCCGATGGCCATCAAATCAGCTATACAGTGAACCCCCAGTGCTCGACGGCGTCAGAGCTCGGCCAAATCGGTGTTCAACGGGTTTTTTTCAATATTTTTTGGGTCAGTTTGGGGGCCACTCGGGTTTGGGGGGTTTGGGATCCGTCC
>WNWK01056143.1:0-11082 GCA_009830355.1 Cherax destructor
CACCCTCTCTATTCTTCCACGAAATCCATATTCTTCCCACTCTCTATTCTTCCCGCACTCTCGTATTCTTCCACCCCTCTCATATTCTTCCACACTCTCGTATTCTTCCACCCCTCCTATTCTTCCCCCCCCACCCCTCATATTCTTAAGCCCCTCTATTCTTCCACTCTCGTTTCTTCCCCCACTCTATTCTTCCACCCTCTCATATTTTTAACACTCTCTTTCTTCCCCTCTCGTTTTTTCCCCCCACTCCCCATATTCTTCCAAGCACTCTCTATTCTTCCCACTCTCTATTCTTCCCCCCTCTCGTATTCTTCCCCCTCTATTCTTCCACACTCTCGTATTCTTACCCCTCTCTACTTCCACGCCCCCTCTATTCTTCCCGCCTCTCTATTCTTAAGCACTCTCGTATTCTTCCACGCACTCTCTATTCTTCCAAGCACTCTCATATTCTTCCCGCACTCTCATTTCTTCCCAAACACTCTCGTATTCTTACCACTCTCGTATTCTTCCCCCCTTCGTATTCTTCCCGCCTCTCATATTTTTAAGCACTCTCGTATTCTTCCACGCACCCCGTATTCTTCCCCCCTCATATTCTTCCACGCACTCTCGTGTTCTTCCACGCACTCTCATATTCTTCCCCGCACTCTCGTGTTCTTCCCCACTCTCGTGTTCTTCCCCGCACTCTCTATTCTTCCACGCCTCTCGTATTCTTCCACGCACTCTCTATTCTTCCCCGCCTCTCAATTTTTGCACCCACCCCCCGTATTCTTCCACGAATCTCATATTCTTCCCGCATTTCGTATTCTTCCCGCCCTCGTATTCGTCCACGCACTCTATTCTTCCCAAACACTCTCGTATTCTTCCCGCACTCTCTATTCTTAAGCACTCTCTATTCGTCCACCCCTCTATTCTTCCCCGCACCCCTATCCTTCCACGACTCTCATATTCTTACGTACTCTCATATTCTTCCACCCCTCTCGTATTCCACGCACTCTCGTATTCTTCCCCCCTCTCATATTCTTCCACGAACTCTCTTATTCTTCCCCCTCTCGTATTCTTCCACGCACTCCCTTCTTCCAAACACCCCGTATTCTTCCACGCACTCTCGTATTCTTACCCCTCATATTCTTCCAAGCATTCTCGTATTCTTCCCCCCACTCTCGTATTCTTCCACCCTCGGACTGGGTTGGGAACCCCATTCCCCAATCACAATCAATCCTGAGTGCCTCATTTTTCCAGGGTTGCATAACCTCATCATGTTTAGTGCTTCCTCATGACTCAAATAATAATAAAACTTTTTTAAAAAAGATTAATTGAATATCTGTTACAAATATATTTTTGCAGCTACTTCTTATCCCAAGGGACATTCTGAGTCTTTTTCCCCTTCTGTCATGTCTTTTACAATACCAGACGTCACATTCTATATCCTAAAAGTAACATCACAGAACATTCAAGATACCAGTAAGTCATTCTTTTTGTTTGTATTGTTTTTTTTTTTTTTTTTGTGAAAATAAAAAAAAGACTTGTATAAGCACCATATACAAAAAAGATGAAAAATTTAAAACCCCTTACAACACCTGATTTCTTTATTCCGAGACCCCCCCAACCATTTCTATCAATATGCTAAAAAGACTGAAGGGTGTGAGGTAATGAGCCCCTCACCTCAGCAGCAGGTGTTCAGTACCGTAATCTTAAAAATAAAGCGAGGCAGCAAGACTGGCTTATACTGGGTTAAATGAGAAAAAAGATCTTCATTATTACTTTTTTTAACATTTCTTGGCATTTATAACCGAACAAGACATTATTGACATGTCGCTCAATTTGATTTTTGAATTTAAGTAATGACTTGAAAAATCTCAGTTTAAGTAAAATGCTATCTTAAGTCTTGCTATGTGTTTTCAAATGTTGTAATGGAAAAGTAACCAAAAGAATCCACATTTTAATATTGCCATCTGATTCCATGTTCATTATGTACAAAATTGGAGCTCTTTACAATGTCTTTTTTTATATTTTAAAGTATTCAAATTAATAACATACAAAAGAAAAAAAAGTCAACTTCAATGTCAATTGACACATATAAAATTTTAAAAGGCACCTCGGTATACTTGTGGGAAATCTTTACTAGTAAACATTTAAAAAAAAAATATAAAGTATGAAAAACATTACTCCCATTATTTTGTCTTTATGACCTAATGAATGACCACGAGCTTATAAAGTTTTTTTCCTTTTACTGGTCAGTTTAAATGTGTTTCTTAATCCCCTCTTGACGTCCTCCCTTTCGGGGCAAAATTCAAGGGGGACGTTTTTTTAAAAATATAAGGAAAAACTTCATAAAATAGGGATGTTTGAATGTGCGTGGATTTGGATTATAAAGAGATGATTGTAATGTTAGAATAAAAAGAAGTTGGATTCTTCCCCAGAGAAAAAAGCTAAAGGGGGGTAGGCGAGTTTCAGTGGGGAAAATAAAGGGGTTTAAGTCAGGAGTTCTGGAGAGATAGAGCTAAGGAAGGGGTGCAAAATGTTGAAGGATAGTTATGGAGAGAAAGAGGGAACATAAATGTAAAATTCAAGGAATATGTGGATAAAAATGGGGGTCGGATGGAAAAGTGGGTCATAAAAAAGTGCATGACCGGGAAGGAGGGTGTGAGAAAAAGAAAGTTTTTGGGGAGATGTTAAGCAGTGTGTAGGAATTTTTAGCCAAGTGAGAGAGTAATCGTGGTGGGGACCTAAATGATAAAGTAGGAGAAGCGTTTAGGGGGTGTGGTATAGTTGGGGTGTCGGTGTAAATGAAATGGGGGCATTTGTTTAAACTTTGTATAGAAAGAGGTTTGGTTATAGGAAACACATATTTTCAAAAAAAGAAATTAATAAGTATACAAGATATAATATAGGGCGAAATGACAGTATTTTGTTGGACTACATTTTGGGTAGAAAAAAGATTGGGGCGTTTCCCAAAGATTACATGTTTATAGGGGGCCACAGATATATCAGATCACTTTTAGTTGTAGCTGTGGGGTAAAGGTAGATGCGATACGGGGGAAAAGGGAAAACAGAATGGAAAGTGAAAATTTATAAACTAAAGGATTAGGCGGTTAGGGTAAGATATAAACAACTGTTGGAGGACAGATGGGCTGTGAAAGTATAATCAGTGGGTGAAGGGTATGGGTTTAGAGTGTTCAGCGAAGTTTGTGGTTATAGGAAAGTGGGTGCGGGGGGGAAAAAAGAGCGATTGGTGGAATGATGTTAAAGAGAGTAGTAAGAGAAAATTTAGCTTTGAGGGGTTTTTTACAAGTAAAGTGATGCAAGGGGGGAAAGTATATGGAGAAAAAAAGAGAGGTTAAGAGATTGGGGAAAGCATTGAAAATGAGAGGGGGGGTGAGATTTATCAACAAATTTTGTTGCAAATAAAAAAGTTTTTGGGTAAAAATTAACAAGTTGAAATTCCTAGGAAAGAATGTTTTTCAGTTAAAAATAAAAGGGGAGTTATTAAATGGAGAGTTAGAGGTATCGGGAAGATGGAGGGAAAATTTTAAGGGTTTAAAAGTTGATGAAGCAGGAAGCTGTGATTTCGGATAGGTCAGGGAGGAAAAACATCTTATAGGATGAGGGAAAAACCAGTTGTGAGTGTGGGGGAAGTTCGTGAGGCAGTGAGTAGAATGAAAGGGGGGAAGGCAGCTGGGTTGATGGGATAAAAATATAAATGTTAAAGGCAAGGGGGGTATAGTTTTAGAGTGGTTAGTGTTTTTTTTTAATAAATGTATGGGAGAGGGTAAGGTACCCAGGGATTGGCAGAGAGCATGCATAATTCCTTTTATAAAACAATGGGGACAAAGAAGTGTAAAAATAATAGGGGGAAAAAGTCTGTTGAGTATACCTCGTAAAGTGTATGGTAGAGTTATTATTGAAAATTAAGATAAACGGAGAGCAGGATGCGGATGAACAAGGGGCTTTATGAAGGGTAGGGGGGGTGTAGACCAAGTGTTTGCAGTGAAACTTAGGGGAACAATATTTAGATAAGGGTAAAAGGGGGTTTGTGGCATTTTGAATTTGGAAAATTAAAGATAGGGTGGATGAGGGGGAATGTGGCAGATGTTGCAAATGTATGGATTAGGAGATAGGTTATTGAAAGCGGTGAAAGTTTTTTACGAGGGTAGTGAGGCTCAGGTTGGTATGTAGACGAGGGAGATTATTTCCCCGTAAAAATAGACCTTAGCAGGGATGTGTGATGTACCTGGGTTTTTTAATATTTTATGATGGGGTTAAGAGAAGTGAATGCTCGGGGGTTGGCAAGGGTGTTGGGTTAAAAAATAAAAATCTAACACAAAGTATTTACGGGTGCTCTTTGCTGATGACACTGTGCTTTTTGGGGATTGTGAAGAGAAGTTACAGAGGTTGGTGGATGAGTTTGGTAGTTGTAAAAAGGAAAAAAAGTGAAATGGAAAGAGTAAGGTGATGAGGATAACAAAAAAAAAATTTGATAACGGAAAATTGGATATCAGATTGGAGGGGGAAAAGGATGGAGGGGTGAATGTTTCAGATATTTGGGGGTGGATGTGTAGCAGATGGGTATATGAAGGATGGGTGAATCAAAAATTAAGGGGAAAAAAGGGGATGGTGCACTGAGGGCTTGTGGAGACAGAGAACTTTATCCATGAAGAAAGAGGAAATGTTAAGTATGCTATTCCAACACTCTTGTATGGGGGTGAGACATGGGTTGTGAATGTTGCAACAAGGGAAGGCTGGAGGCATGGAATGTCTTTTCTGAGGGCAATGTGTGGTGTGAATATAATGCAGATAATCCGTAGTTTGGAGATTAGGAAGAGGTGTGGGATTCCCAAAAATATTATCCAGAGAGCTGAAAGGGTTTTTTTAGATGGTTTGGACATTGAAAGGATGACTTCGAGTGTATAAAAATTAGTGGAGGGAAGGCGGGGGGGTCCCTAGAAAGGTTGGAGGGAGGGGGAAAAAGGGGGTTTTTTGTGGGGGCTTGGACTTCCCGCAAGGGGGTGAGCGTGTTAATGGAGCGAAAGGGGACAAAAGGTTTTTGGACTTGACGTGCTGTTGGAGTGTAGGCAAAGGGAACATTTTGAAGGGGTTTTGGGAAACCGGCGGCCATTTATTCTGGAGGGGGGCGTCCCCGGGACTCTGAAGGGGGGGTGTCAATGTTGCAGTTTTTTGGGTGTGTGTAACACGCCTCTGGAAGACATGATGGGTGAATGATGATGAAAGTTTTTCTTTGTCGGTCACCCCCTTGGTGGGGAAAATGCCGATGGTTTAAAAAAAAAATATAATGAAAATCCACCCATTCAGTCTTTCAATACATCCCAAAGTATTAAACTAAGAGTCTGAGATATTCTTAGGTAATGGCCACCTGATTTTGGGCTGTGACCAATGACAAAGGGGTCTCAGAGTATTGTCGGGCTTCCGGTGGGGGCTAAAAATCGGGAGTTCATTCTCGGACAGTCACTGAACTGTTATTTCCTTAAAACCACTCGGTCTGGGTGCAATATATATATATATATATATATATATATATATATATATATATATATATATATATATATATATATATATATATATATATATATATATAAAAACTATATAACAAAAAAATATATTTCATTGTGTTTGATTATTATTAAATTATTGTGAACTTATATAAAATACACAGCAAGATTCGAACCTGCAAACTCGCATCAGGTGCAAAGTACTTTATCCACACAGCTAGACTCCAGATAAATTTGTTCGCCTAGCCAAGCTAAAGGTCACTGCCCATACCTCGGAGCACCATGCTTGTAAAAAGTTATTCAACATATTTGCCACTGCAGTGAGCTACAAAAGATTTTTAAATGCTGAACAATTCGCAAACTGGTGAAATTATTAACAAACATTACCTCTCAGTCCACACCAGGATTCGAACCTGAAAACTTGGCATCAAGTAATTTTATGTATGTTTTTAAATATGTATATTTATACATGTGTATATTTAAATCTGAATATATATTATTTTAATACCGGCCGTCTCGCACTTAGTAAGGGTGACATGAAAGAAGAAACTTTTCACCATTTTCACTCCTCTGTCATGCCTGTGGCTCACTGATACCACACCTCAGATGCCCCTTCAAACCTCAATATCCCCGCCCTTCAGAGTGCAGGCACTGTATCACACCCCCAGGACTCAAGCCTATTTAACGGTTTTTCCCGAACCCCCTTCATAAATGTTACCTTGCTCACTTTCAACAGAACACGACAAGTTATAAAAAAAAAAAACACTTGCCTCTTATCTACACACCTGCTGGATGTTCAAGCCTTTCTCATAAAAAATCTCCTTTACTCCCTCTCAGCCTTTTCCTGGACAACCTCTAATCCTCACTCCTTCCACTCCAGATTAATTCATTATCCAAGTCATTTTATTTTGTTCCCTTTCTCTAAATGTCAACCTCAATAACCCCATAGACCTAAAGATAATTCTGCTTCCCCCATAACAAGAATGTGAAATTTTGATAGTGTGGTTGATCAAGGAGAAACAGGTGTCATATTTTAGCCATGTATAAGCAATTGTTAGTAATTATATATAGTATTTGTATTTTATAATGAAATGAGAATGGCATCATAAAGATGGACAGGGAAGCACGTATTGTTTTATTATTATAAGTGTACATAGTTTGTGAAAATATGTGTTGTGAGTATGTGATCAATAAGGGCGTATGCCGGTAGGTAGTGCCACAGTCCTAGATTCATTAAATAGGGTGGCATTGGTGTCTTCATAAAGTTTCTAGGGAAGTGTGTTCTGTGTTCGGATTACTTATTTGAAAAGTAACTTGTGGGCTGATGAAGAGAAATCAGAGGTGTAATTTGAAAAGCCTGAAACCGCAAAAAAAGGTTGTTTAGGCGGGGCATACAAGTGGTGTTTATATTTAGGGATAGAACTTTGTGAGGCCAGCATGGTCTAGGGAGGAAAACCCTACAATAGAGTATAGTGCATCACGATCGTTAGTATAATATTTTTTTTAGAAAGTTTGTGTAATCAGCACTTAACTAATATTTGTCATGAACTGGATAGATTGACTTCAGGAATTTCGGTTGCTAGTTGCTGAAGTTTTATAATTTGACACTATATGTTGTAATAATCATGTTCAAGTGATATCATGTCGGTTGAATGTAGAAATATAAAGTATTCTAAGGATTAAGTAGGATGTAAAGAAATAAATCTTTATCATCTAGGTGGTGGGTGGGGTGGCTTGGTTATCTGGAAGAAGGCAGTGCATCTCTATATTATGTTTTCTGACTGTCACGTGACTGTCACGTGACTGTCACGTGAATTTTTCCCAGTTTTCACCTTATGTTCAGTACTAAGGGTCGTTCGTATGAACGTAATTGTTTTAAAGGGGATTTTGACGGGCTTTGGAGTCCATTTTGTATATGTAATAACGTAATATGCATTGTAGGTATAGAAAAAGTGCACGGTGGTGTGTCCTTAAGTGTGCACCGTTCATTGTTATGTATTGGCATAGATAGTACTTCCTAATTATGGTATGTGCCTATTTTCTCATGTGTGCGGATCTTCTATGAATGTAATATGACATGTATTAATGTTTTCTTTTAAATAAAATAAAAAATAACCCCATCTCTCCTCTCTGAATAACCCTTTAGTACTCCCTCCCTCCTTTTAATATCCGAACTTTGAATTCTCTGCATAACATTCACACAACGTATTGTCCTCGACAAAATCTCTGCCTTTCAGTGTCATCTCTTCTGTAATATTCAAAACCCAGATGACCTTGATTGTGAGGATATGTGGGTCAACGAGCCACCAGAAGCAACAGACTGGCTGACCTGGCAAGCCTCTGACAAGCCCCAGACCATGGATGATATATATCGGCCATGGTTGCATTTTGTCCTTTACTTAACCGATATATATCAGAGGTATGTTTTGCACCCATAGAAAAGCATTGGTACCACTATTCTCTGAAACTTTCTTCTTTTTGCGTCAAATGATAATATTCTTTATCTCAACAGATGCGTAAATATACTATCATCTTTCTTCTCTTCCCAATTCTATGCTTCACCTCATCTTTCAAGAAATCCTCCGGCAAATGCACTTTCAATTTATTTTTCCCTCCTTCAAAGCTGATATCCAATCTTTGATTCCCAATTGTTTGTTACACTTATCACTTTGCTCTTTTCTATGTTACTTTTCACTATGTTCCTTCATTTACATTCCCTTCCAAATTAATGAACAACATTCCAACTTTTCTTCAGAATCTCCATAAGTCATTTCGGGCCCTAGAAGTGGTCCCAGTTGTCAATGTGGGGCTTTTATCCTTACAGTGTTTGTTCAGCCAGAATTTATACCCTGCTCTGGACAGCCATTCATTTCCCAAAATTTTGAAAAATCCAACCAACGAAAAATCCCTCTTTATTAGATTCTTCATCATAATTCAATTCCTCTCCCAACACCTCAGCATTCCCTTTTTTTTTACAAACCCATCTATTAAAATGTTAAAAAAAATGGTGACACCAGTCACCCTTGTCTAAAAAACCCTTTTTTTACTCAAAATTATTTCTCTTTCTACTTCACCCTAACCTGACCATACCCAGCCTCTAACTTTTTACCTGTTTTTCGTACACAAAAAGGGTTTCCCTGCACTAGGAATATCTGCCACATTGCTTCCCCAGTCACTCAATTGTATGCCTTTTTTAAATTAAACAAAACTTCCTTTAAACCCTTTCTAAAAATTTTACTTACCCTATCCTTCCTGAGGGCTTCTTATTTAACTGTAATCCTGTAGAGAGAAAGTGATAGATGAAAAAAGTTGGAAAGGGGCACTGGAATGCCTCAAAAAACTAAAAGTTATCATGATCTAGCAATATAATAAATATTAACACCTTGTATACTCTACATAAATTTGTGAACATGTGTCTTTAAAACACATGTTCCTTATAATAATTTCTTTCTTTGAGACTTGCGATTTTGAAGTTAACATTGAAACTCTAATCTTCTAATGGGGTAGAACACAATCGTTTTCTGCATTCAAGTCAACAGCATTGGAACATTGGGTGTACTCACAAAATACTCCTGGTCATGGACAAATAGTACAAGGATTTGGAGGGCAGACTGGTGTATATTGCATTAAGAGAAGGGGAAAAAAAAGAGTAATATTGAGAATGTCTCCCATCAAAATTCCGTTTTTTCTCGCTCTTCTTTTTTAGTCTGTACTTGATCATGGTTAAAAAATTTATTATGGTCCAATGACTGGAGTATAACTGAAGGGTGTTCCGAGTCAACCCCCCGGCCCCGTCCATGACCAGGCCTCGGGGGATCATGCTTGATCAACCAGGCTGTTATTGCTGGTGGCACGCAAACCGACGTACGAACCGCAGCCCTGCGGCAGGTACTGACATTAGGTCCTTCAAGTTCCCTCTAGAAGATAGCTAGGTGTCTGTTATGTATGCTGGGAGGCACTTAAACAGTTTTGGGGCCCCGCACTTTTTGGTTTCTTTTATCGATGGTGCCTGTTTTTTTGGGGTATGTTGCACCTCCTGCCGAATCTTCTTGCTTTCGTAGACAGTGTTTTCCCGTGTGCAATTTGGGTTTAAATCCCTCCGGGTTTTCAAGTATATTATCTTTTCTTTTTTCCCCCCTTAAAAGCAGTACAGACCAAGGGCCCAACCGCTCCCAGTAATTTAAGTGCTTTTTGTTTATATGTGCTTGAAGTTCTCTGTATATTCTCAGGTCTGCAATTTGCTGTCTTAAAGGGGGCTTTGTGCCGGCTAGCCTAGAAAAACAAGCGATTTGAAGAGAATCATCACGGTTTGGCATCCCTAGTTCTGAAAGTTTTAACCCATCTATCTTTTTCTAGCAGATGTGATAGGTACATTTTTTATTTTGAAAGTGAGATTCTCTGACATTACCACCCCCAGAGTCTTCACATTAGTTTCTCGCTCTTTGTATGGGCCCCGGGGTGATAATGCAAAATCTCACTTTCATGATTTTAAAACAATGTATCTACCCTCTGCTAAAAAAATAAAATGGATAATAAAAATTTCAAAACTAGGGACCCAAAATTACCCCTTTCTAGGGTTTTTATTTCATAGGGTTCTATTTCCTCTTTCCTTTAGATTAAAAGAAATAATAGCCCTTTTTTGAGATTTTTGTTTTTTTTGAAAAATAATTTATTTTGAAGTAAAAGGAAAGGCAAATATTTATCATAGTGATTCAGCATGAACTGCTTCATCCCCAAAAAACAAGGAAGATTTGGTCATCATTTCCCGTAAGAAAATTTTCCATCACTCAGAAGGACAGATACTTCCTTGATGACATGTCCGGCTACTTAATTCTTATTGTTGAGACAAACAGTTCTTTAGTTATTGATGAATTCTGGCCCATTATCTGTAGACCCGTGAACTAGGGTAATTATTTCTTAAAAATTTTTCTACTGTCTTAGCATTTTTCAATAATATTAAGTAGTTTGTAATGATATGAGAACCCAAATTCACAAACAATAGCATATTTTCTTTCTCCCAAAGGGCAATAAATACTTCCCTTAAATTTTTTCTCCCCCTTTCTTTGTGAAGGGATACTGTAGAATAGTTAAAGCTATTAATATTACTGTTATGTTGCAGGCAGAAAAAATTTTTTTACTTAGCTAGTATCTCATATGCCATTTTAGATAAAACAAATATTTAATTCTAGCTTTCTAAATCTGCCACTGAGAGGAAGGAAAATCTAAGGCATTATCATCTTCAACAGCAATACGAAGGACCAGGGTTCACTAACTGGGTTTACCTGGGAGGGGTTTTGGGGTCAACGACCCCGGCTCGGTCGAACCAGCCGCAAATGGGTCAGGGGCTGATCAACCCGGCTGTTACTGGTGGCCACACGCAAACTGACGTACGAACCACAGCCTGGTTGGTCAGGTACTGACTTTTTTAAATGCCTGTCCAGTGCCTTCTTGAAGACAGCCAGGGGTCTATTGGCAATCCCCTTATGTATCTCTTCCTTCCTCCCCTTTTTTTTCTCTCCCTTCCCCCTTCCCCCCTTTTTTTTTTTTTCTCCTCCTCTTTTCTTTCTTTTTT
>WNWK01056144.1:0-11082 GCA_009830355.1 Cherax destructor
GAGAAGTCATGTAGTGTCATCTGCAAATAATATGGGTTTGAGTAGTTGTGATACATTCGGTAGGTCATTGATGTAAATGAGGAAGAGGAGTGTTCCCAGGACACTTCCTTGCGGGACACCAACTTTAATTTGTTGAGTGGAAGAGTTAGCTCCATTTGTGTACACATATTGGCTTCTATTACTAAGGTATGATTTTAGGTAGCTGAGTGAGTGCCCTCTTATACCATAGTGAGCTAATTTTGTGAGCAGTAAGTCATGGTCAACAGTATCAAAAGTTTTACGTAAATCAATGAAGATTCCCAGTGGGAATTCTTTCTTCTCAAGACCGGTGTATATAAGCTCTAGCATATGTATAATAGCATCATTAGTTTTTTTGTTTGTCCTGAATCCAAACTGACAGGGGTTGAGCATGTTGTTTGAGACGAGGTAGGAATAGATCTGACTATGAATTAATTTCTCAAAGATTTGAGAGAGCAGAGGTAAATTAGATATTGGTCTATAATTATTCAAGTCTGCTTGATCTCCTCCTTTGTGGATCGGGGTGACCCTCGCTATTTTGAGAATTGATGGGAAGGTGGAGGATTCAATGTATTTGTTGAAGAGTGCTGCAATAATTGGTGACAGTGCCTTGGAAGCTTTTTTGTACATAAAAGGTGGTAAGCTATTTATGTCTCCTGCCTTATTTTTAAGAGTGGTTGGAGCTAAGAATAGTGTATTTGGGTACGTGTTAGTGAGGTAGTCTGATGGACAGGTGTTTGAGCTTGGGATCTTACTCGCTAGATTCCTTCCTATTGTGGAGAAGAAATCATTAAGTCTGTTTACTGTTTCAGCTGGTGGGAGAAGGAGCTCATGTGATTTTGATAATTTGATAGTTTTATTATTATTATAATCAAATAGAAGCGCTAAACCACAGGGGTTAATTTGATAGTTTTAATTTTGGATATATTTTTATTTCCTAGAATTTCAGATAGGGGTTTCCAGGTCTTTTTCATATCACCTTTTATGTTATGCAGTCTGTTCTCATAATACAATTTTTTTGACCTTCTTATCAGGCTGGTAAAGATTGATGAGTAGCACTTGGATTTTTCTCTGGTTATTTGACCCCTTCTGTACTGTTTTTCATATTGGTGCTTTTTGTTAATGGATTTAATCCTTTAACTGTCCAAACGTAGATATACGTTTGTACGCGTACTGCTCCGAACGTAGATCTACGTTTTATTTTTAATTCCTTCAAATTTAGTGCAATAGGCCTGAGTTGCCTAGACATGAGAGAATGGGTCTGCACCCTCAGTGTGAGCAGTATTAAAAAAATCTGGGACCACTTAGTACCTTGTGGGAGCACTAGTTCAATTGAGTGCCAGCTAGAGCAAATAATGTGGCAAACACCATGGATTCACTGATGTCATGTCGCATTAACACTCCCCTTATAAGAGAGGAAAGTAAAAATAGGTTAGATAAATACATGAGTGGCTGTGGGTGGGTGTGAGTTGGACTTGACTAGCTTGTGCTACTAGGTCTGATGCTGTGCTCCTTCCTTCAGAGGATGTGACCTGACTAGGTGGGTCATTGATCTAAGCTGGGGGTGACATGGACCTGCCTTGCATGAGCCAGTAGGCCTTCTGCAGTGTTCCTTATTTTTTATGTTCTTATATATTCGGCAGGCTGGCTTTGGCTGTCTCTGTGTCTATATCTGTCTATATCTCTGTCTATATCTGTCTATATCTATCTGTCCTATATGTCTATCTGTCTATATCTCTGTCTATCTATATATATCTGTAATATCTCTCTCTGTCTCTCACATGTACACATAAGTACAGTTTGTGGAGAATTGTGGGAGATTGTCTCTCTGGGACACCGCCACTTACAACAAACACTCTCCCGGGGAGATGACCGACTAGTATAATTTTACCGCAGTCACTCCCGCAAGGTGTGTGAGAAACTTTACCCACTCCTGGTCGCACCCGAGGGGTACCTTCGATGTTCTCACACTCACCACAATATGCTCTGGACCAGTATAAATAAATCTGAGTAGATAATACTAGTAATTATGGTATGATTAAATTTAAGTGGACTGTATGGGGATTAGGGACTGATCAAGTAGAATGAAAAGGAGAGAACACACAATTAAGTTAACATGACCATCACTCGCCCAATTAACAGCATCATAGCGGTGCATTGTAGATCGATGACCTAGCTAAAGCACATCTACTATTTATAACAATCTCATCGGCCGACTTAGAATGTTACAAAGGTTGAGTACTTAGCTTTAGGTGAGTTGCTCCTGCGGTCTTGTTCGATCACGATGGTAAGGGTTGTCCCGTCGAGTCAAGGAAGATTAATTTCCGTGAACTCTTATACGCCCACGAGACCGGGCGTTAGTTAACATGTGGTTGGTCGGGGTAGCGATTCAGATCTTCTCACTATTCCGACCTTATTACTGTTTATATGTATAACCTTACACACTATGTATATCCTAGCTTAATGCCCCACTAGTTTATCCACATTCACCGTCTCGATACTTGTATTTCGAGTTGATGAGTTGAGATAATGTTAGTTCATCTTCTCCACATTCAATATGGCGGTCGGGGTATGGCGTACCCACGCCAGACCCACCCTGTACAATCACCCCCTGATTATTTAAAACTCTGTTTCACTATATTCACCATTTCACAATATTCATCGAACATATTTCAGTCTCTTCTAATACGAAAACCACCCAGCATCAGGGTTTACGACTTTATCCTGTCGTATGGTCACTTCACTGGAATTCAAGTTAGGCCTAAACCGACATCCCACGCCGGCGCCAATCACCATTTCCACAATTACTGCCCTATTACTGGGCCTCCTGGACCAATTGTCCCACTTTATACATGTCGCACACGTTGATATCACTGCATATTACGAAGTGAAGTAATTAAGTCCGGTTTGGCGGTCGTAATCTCCACGTTCCCTCAGCCATTACCTGGGATCTGGTCACTAGGCCGGGTTTTCACTGACTGCCTCCCCTCTCCCTCTGCCTCTCTGCCCAGCTTCTTTCCCGCTAGTACGATGGTTCTGTATTCATACCCACATAAACGTTAAGCTACTAGCAATACATTAAGGATATCTGTTCATATTGGAAAGTTTATCAATTACAACTTTCGGAAAATACCAATATTTTCCACACAGTTATTATACATAGTGTAAATTACCTAGGATAACCCAAAAATTCCAGGCAAAGTCCTATACAATGCTTGTAGATATAAGACATAATACGCATTGTCACTTCTGCATCGCGTATACCTGTTGGCTTACGAGCCGCACTCAGACTGAGACAAGCAGACGGAAAGACACACACACAGGCAGACGGAAAGACACACACACAGGCAGACGGAAAGACAGATAAGCAGAGCTAGACAGACAGACAGTGGAAACAAGGAGAGGGTTCCCTGCTCCCATTCATCAATGTCATTGGGCTGTCAGTGTTATCTGACACTTGTCATAACACCATTCTTCAAGGAGTTTCATATACTCCAGGCAGACAGACAGATAAGCAGAGCTAGACAGAGACACAGACAGATAGACAGATGGACAGATAGATAGACAGTGAAAACAAAGCGAGGGTTCCCTGCGCACATTCATTCATCAATGTCATTGGGCTGTCAGTGTTATCTGACACTTGTCATAACACCATTCGTCAAGGAGTTTCATATTATACTCCAGGCACACATAGGCAGGCAAACAAAGACAGATAAGCCGAGCTAGACAGATAGATAGACAGATAGATAGATAGATAGACAGAGAGACAGACAGACAGATAGACAGATACAGACAGACAGACAGATAGATAGACAGATAGATAGACAGATACAGACAGTGAAAACAAAGCAAGGGTTCCTTGCACACATTCATTCATCAATGTCACTGCCTTATCAGTAGTTATCTGACAATTGTCATAACACCATTCTTCAAGGAGTTTCATATATACTCCAGGATGTCTAAAACATTGCTGGGACCTATAAATACTTTGTATATATTTGTAGACAATAGTAAATGACCAAGGCAGGTGAAATTGTTCACCTGTTGGTGTCATTGTGACTATTTGAGTACTATTTCAGTACCTAATATTAGTGTTAGAACAAAGATTGGCTATGAAATCACAAGAACTATTATAAATTGTAATTACCAGAACATAAAAATTGTATAAATTAAAATAAAAACTAGAAAAAAAAGTATATCGGCATTACTTCTGCAAGTGGCAGGACTTGTTGTTGCCGTCAGGTGAGTATCCAGCACCAACTTGTCGGGCTTATATCTCGGTAAGTACTGGCCCTAAAATTTTTTTTTAGCTTATCCTGTTTATAAAAATGTGCTCTTCATTTAAAAAAAAAAAAAGATATTTTTTTTTTCAAAATATTCGGAGCAGTGCGCGAGTGAACGTAGATCTACATGTGGACAGTTTAAGGGTTAAGGATGCTGGGTGTTAGCCAGGGACTGTTAAGTCTCTTAGCTGTGATCTGTTTAGTTTTTTTAGGGCAGTGTTTGTTATAGAGGTATTGGTTTTTTTTTTAAGGAAATTTTTGATACATTCATTAATATATGTATATGTTTCTATCTTATTATGCTAGTCGATGTTAATCATAGCTGTTATAAGTTATTACCAGCTGACTTATGTAGTCCGAAGGTAACTTTTGTAATATCTTGGGGCAATTTACCTAGGTTGGTTATGAGAAAGGTAGGGTAGTGGTCTGTGGTGTTCTGTGATTATGCCTGTTTTTATAGGGGATATAGTGTTAGTCCAGATGTGGTCTAATAATGAGATACTACTCTCAGAGATTCTTGTAGGTTTTGATATTGTTGGTAGTAACAAGCAGTTGCTCATAGTGTTTGTGAATTCAGTTACTTGTGGGTCCTGGTCATGTAGGAGATTTATGTTGAAATCTCCTGTGAGCAGCAAATGGTCTTTGTTCATGTGTGCATCAGTTATTATCGTGTCAGTATCATATATACAATTGTGTAGTGTATTAGAATCTTCCTAGCTTTACATAGCCGGTCCCTTTGTGTGTGACGTCACAATACCCGCTCATCAGCCTCACTACGCCATAGACCTACAACTAGACAGGAGATGCTGGGTTACCATTCCTCTCTCACGTAATATACCTACTCCACCATCCATCCACGAGTTTACTTCATACCCATAATTATCTCTCTCAATACCCACACGACAAGTGGTGCCAGCGGAGGGCCCGTAATTTCTATCGATTACGGTGTTATAGAGATAGAATCGTACAAGCCAGCAGACAGCCTATGTGCCTCCAGAGACCACGCTACCAGCTATCTACATCCAAGCAGGGAGTCTACAATATCTACTATATCTCCTTGTCAGCTAAGTGCCTCATCTGTTAATTTGTTAAAACCTACGAGGGGATGACCCGGGTTTTGCAAATTCTGAACGAGTAAGCCAGTCTGTGAGAGAGACAAAAGTACCCAAGCCACCCACCAGTTACGTCAGCCTAGGCTTAAGCCAGCTTCTACCTTGCTGTGCTAATTGTTACAAGATTCCAAGCAAGTCAACCTGTGTGAAAGGTCAAGCCAGCAAGCCACCCAGCTGTCTGAGAAGTAAGCCACGTGAGTTCACGCATTTATACCGTCCTTGTACTTCAGTGTATCGTTGTTCTGAGTGATAATACCGTCCTTGTGGTATCCTGGGTTAAATTCACGTGCTTTTTATAAACAGCGTAAGCCACAGACGTGCGTGATGCTCAGTCAGCAGCGTGAGACACCCCACCTCACCCACGCTAAGACAGACGCCACCATCAACCACGTGAGCCTGCCCACCCCCACACAAAGAATCAAGTGTGGATAATTTCACCCTTAACTGGGTCCTGCAAGCAGTTATTGGCTACGAATCGGGTCGAGCATCCTGAGTGTGTTTCTTCTGAGCTATTTGTGCCACCTTTATTAAAGCCTAGATTCGTAGTTCATCATTTTATGCACAATTCTCCAAGTCTCAACGAGTGTGAGTAGAAGCCGACGCCAGCAATCTCCAATACCAACATAATCGACGCTTCAGTCAACGTTTTACACCCTAGAGACAATTACTGTGTTGTTTTTAATTTTCAGATAATCTAGAGACAATTTGCGAGTGAACTTTGAGTTATCCTGGGAGTGTAACCTTATCCTAGAAAGTGTTATGTGTTAAATTAAATACTTGCATTAATTTTTTTGAAGTTACTAGTATCGTCTCTGATTGATTATTGTCATATTTCTGTGAATTGTGTTGTGTTACCAAGTATACAGTAAGTAAAGTTTTTGTTATTAATGTTGTTCCAATATTCCACCAAGTGTTCTATCCCAGAGTTATCATTTAATCATTTACCCTTGTTTGTTAATGTTAATTGTGTAATTAATTTTTGCTTACTCCAGTAAATATATAAATTGTTTTTCTCCTCTCCAAGTAAATTTTTTTTAACCGTTTCCCAATAATTTCCTGCCAGTAATTTGTGCCAGTATCTCACCTGTTTTAACTCTCAACAGATTTGCTATATCTGTGCCAAGAAATAATTACTTTTGCCATACCTGACAACATATTTGTCATTTGATTATTCCTGTGCATAATCCCTTGATGTTTCTGTGTTCTGCAATCAGTAAGTGTTACCTTCTGAGTTTTGTATATTGTGAAAATTTTATTCCTGTTTTCAATAATTCCTTTGAACAAATTCACTTTTAAGTTTGATTAAAGTCAGTGTTCTTAGTGATTTGTTTAGTAACTGTTTCATTGAGTTACCTTGCTTTGCTTGCAATTAAGAGTAAGAGTGTTCAAACTAATTAATTTCTGATATCTTTGTTTTGTGTGCAAATAATTTTCCCCAGTGTAATTTTTACTATTGATCATTTCTGAAGCTGATTTTGTGTAATTTAACTTTCACAGTATTCACTTTTGATTTTATCAATTTTTATTGTGTTTACTTAAATGTTCAAGTAACTTGTCATTCTCCTAAAAGTAATAAGTAATATTTCAGTGAACGTTCTAAGTGATTCAAGCAGTAAAGTTACTTTAATTTATTGCCAGTGAATAACTCAATTGTTTTGTGCAATTCTTCTTTTTTTTGGTGATTTGTCTTATCAGATTGTTGCTCTTGCTATAACCATTATTGATTTTTTTAATTATTTGTGCATTTAATTTTTTTTTAATGTGTTGCAATTTTTGTTGATATTTAAAAGAAAAGAAAACTCATTTTGCAGTTATTTCAAGTTAAAGCTAGATCGTTTTTCATTTTTAATGTGTTGAATTTTCTTGCCAAGTCAATTTCCAGTGAGTTATCTTTTCTTTAGTGTTATTGTGCAATTATTCGTGTTAACAGGCCACATGACCATAACACTAGACACAGATCACTCCTCGATGTTCCCCGTGTCCATCTAACACTATGTAAAAACTCAATGCATATAAAAGGCACGAAAATTTGGAATTCATTACCTGTCATTGCCAAAGAAACCCTACCTGTACCCCAATTCAAAACGATGCTAAAAAAACACCTTCTCACCCAAAGCTAATTGCTCAGTATCAAACATTCCCAACAAAGTAGAATAATCACTTAACGTAAAAACCTGACTAATCAATTGAATGTAAAACCTGTTATGAATATTACATACTTAGCTAATTATTTCCACAACACTTACATTATAATGACCACATAAACTAACTGCAATGCAATTAATTGTTTTAAATTGTTATCTCACTCAATTAGTTGCATTGCTACAATTAATTGATATGTTCAACTTATATTCAAACTTTATAACTTAGATATGCAACTTTACTTATTTTATAAATTATCAACCATAACTTTTTACCATGTAGTCTAGAATTAAGTAGTCCTAAGAATGCCCGCAATGCACAGCATATTAGGGGCTTTTGGCATGTACATCTCATTAATAACTAAGTAATAACTATGTATAACTATGTCTACCATATATAATTGTACAATGTCTCAATAATTATTATTATTATTATTATTATTATTACTTATGCAGAATTGTTAAATAATTCCTACCAGTTAAGCTATATTGTGCCATATACTTGTGTTCATTTTGCTTTCGTTTAAATTCTTGTTCTTTTGCTCAAAGTCATGTCTCTAGTAAATTCGTGCGTTAATACTGTGTGTGCTACTATTCAAAGCCATAATGATAATGAATCAGTGAAAAGTTCTTATAGTCCCTTAATGACTGAAAGACAGTCTCTAGCCTTTGAGCAATGTATTTGTTCTCCCAGCTTGTATCAGAGATTTGCCAGAGTGATGCTGAATGTGAAGTTCAGATTAGTTCTTGTAGATAGTATGTGTTTTATTTGTTAACGTTGCTGAGCGGTACTGTCACTCCTGTCTGGAATTCAGCCCCTACAATATCTTGCATGCAAGATAGCTTTCAGATGCCTAGGGTGCCGGAGGTATCCCGGACCGCCTTGAGTGCTGAGTCTATCCTTGCAATGTTGCTAGTTCAAGTAGTAGTTCCTCTCCAGGGGACACTTTGTTGAAGAAAGACTACTTGAATGAGTTATAGCATCTCTCGCTGATGCAAAAGCAATTGCAGAAAGCTGTTTCTGTTGCTAGTGTATTCACTAGAGTGCCAGTTGTTGTTCCTTGTGTTCCAGATAGTGATCTTTCCCAGTTGACAGTAATTCCTTTGCAGAGTAAAGTGTCGTGTGTCGAGTAATTATTACCTGCAGTAAGAGATAGTGAGAGCCGTTCTCCTTTGCTCATACTTTGTGTTATTGAGCTAACTATTTCAGCCGGGGAGAGATCCATCCACTCCACCGAGCTTGTTCATTCCTTCAGTAGGAAAGCGATTATAAGTTAATCAACTCGACCGAGTTTGTTCATTCCTTCAGTAGGAAAGTGATTATAAGTTAATCAACTCCACCGAGTTTGTTCATTCCTTCAGTAGGAAAGTGATCATAAGTCGTGAGCTAAAAATAGAAAATTAGAAAATCCAGTTTAGAACTGAATTATTGACTGTGTGTTTTGTTATCAGATTTCCAGTATCTAGTAAGATTTTTGTGTGTTCAAGTTCTCTCCGAGTTCTGAGTTTTAACAGTATGACCATTTGCTAGCCGAGTCTATCTTTCCTGTTAAAACTTCTTCCCTGTAAATATTTATTCTTCCTCAGAAGCTGTTGAGTGCATGAATACAGATTGATCGATCAAATATCAAATTGTAATTGTAATACATATATAATGCATTATCTCTAGATCCATTTACTTTCTCTTTAAACCATTAACTCAAGAAGTGTGATAGTAAGATTAATCCTGATTAGTTCTAAGTTGTAATGTGTTTGCTATTATATAGATTCACCCAGTGCCACCTGTCTGTTCAGCCTATAGAGTTGTCTAGTATGCCGAGACGTCATACGTAACATGGCCGAGCTGTCGTGTCAGTATCATATATACACTTGTGTAGTGTATTAGAATCTTCCTAACTTTACAATACCCACACGACATTATCAGGTTTCCTAATTTTTCACTAAAGTGGTGAATGTTTGACTGTGGTAATCTGTAGATGTTTATCACTGTGAGGAGTGATGTGTAGTGTTGTGTAGTGATCATTAGTGATGTGTAGTGTTGTGTAGTGATCATTACTGATGTACCTGGAGTTTACCTGGAGAGGGTTATGGGACTGGAAACTAAGAACCCCACTGGAAATGAATCACTTTGTCTTTTATTCACAGTTATCCTAGGTAATTTACTCGTCGTATGTTACTATGTATAATAATCGTAGTCACTTAAATTTTTGTGACTGTACTTGTATGTACTTGTACCTAAATAAACTTAGGGTTTAATTGAAGTTTCTTCTGAATAAACTTACTTACATGAGAGTCCAGATTCGATTCACAGCAAAAGTTGGAAACATTGGACTTGTTTCCTAATAAGATAGCGAAAAACAACACCATCAAATTATCAAGAGCAGATGAACCCCTACTCTCACCTACTGAGACAGCAAACAGACTTAATGTTTTCTTCTCCACCATAGGAAAGAATTTAGCGAGTAAAATCCCAAGCTCAAACACCCGTCCAACAGACTACCTCACAAACACCTACCCTAATACGCTATTCCTAGCTCCTACCAACCCAATTGAAGTCTCGCTCATAATCAACACCCTTAAAAACAAGGCAGGAGACATAAACAGCTTACCAACTTTTATGTACAAAAAAGCTTCACAGGTACTGTCACCAATTATAGCAACACTATTCAATAAATCCATTGAAGCCTCTACCTTTCCATCAATTCTCAAAATAGCTAGGGTCACCCCAATCCACAAAGGAGGTGATCAAACAGACCTGAATAATTATAGACCAATTTCTAATTTACCATTGCTTTCTAAAATCTTCGAAAAATTAATTCATAGACAAATCTATTCCTATCTCGTCTCACACAATGTACTCAACCCCTGTCAATTTGGATTCAGGACAAACAAGAGCACAAACGATGCTATTATGCACATGTTGGAGTTAATATATACAGCACATGAGAAGAAAGAAGTCCCACTGGGAATCTTCATTGATCTACGCAAAGCTTTTGATACAGTCGACCATGATTTACTGCTCACAAAATTATCACACTATGGTATAAGGGGGCACCCACTCAACTACCTAAAGTCATACCTCACCAACAGAAGCCAATACGTGTACGCAAATGGAGCGAACTCTTCCACACAACAAATTAGTCGGAGTCCCTCAAGGAAGTGTCCTGCAGCCACTCCTATTCCTCATTTACATAAATGACCTACCGAATGCATCACAACTACTCAAACCCATTTTATTTGCAGACGACACAACATATGTCTTCTCTCACCCAAATCCAGTTATACTGGCCAACACTGTTAATGCCGAATTACAGAAAATATCAACATGGATGACGACTAACAAGCTTACTCTCAATACTGACAAGACCTACTTCATACAGTTTGGAAGCAAAGCCACAAATGTTCCACTTAACATAACGCTCAATGGTACACCCATCACAAGACTCACAGAGGGAAAAGTCCTAGGAATCCACCTTGACAGTAGCCTTAAATTCCAAACACACATACAACAAATTTCAAGAAAATCTC
>WNWK01056145.1:0-11082 GCA_009830355.1 Cherax destructor
TAATATGAGCTATAATTGATTCTAATAATTTGCCTACTATAGATGTGAGGCTTATTGGACGGTAATTTGATGGAATTGACTTATCCCCTGATTTAAATATAGGAACTACATTAGCTATCTTCTACATCTCTGGCACAACACCAGTTAGGATGGACGTATTAAACACATTCGTTAATGGCTGACTAAGTTCCATTTTGCATTCTTTAAGTACCCTGGAAAACAACTCGTCGGGTCCCGGGGACTTATTTTGCTTCAGTTTATCTATCTGTTTGATAACCATGTCCCTCGTGACAGTAATATTAGTTAACTTGAATTCTTCAGGAACTGAATAATTGTTAATTTCTGGAATCTCATTTACGTCTTCTTGTGTAAAGACTGACAAAAAATAGTCATTAAATAGAGAACACATTTCCAGTTCGTTGTCTCTCAACGTGCTAGTGGCACCCCTGCTTTTCATTGGGGGATGTTACATCGTCTGCCGAGTCTTTTGCTTTCGTAGGGAGTGACACTCGTATGCAAGTTTGGTACTAATCCCTCTAGGATTTTCCAAGTGTATATAATAATGTATCTCTCCCGCCTGCGTTCCAGGGAGTACAGGTTTAGGAACTTCAAGCGTTCCCAGTAATTGAGGTGGTTTATTGCAGTTATGCGTGCCGTGAAGGTTCTCTGTACATTTTCTAGTTTAGCAATTTCACCTGAAGCCAAGCACAGGTATGGTAGGATTCTGGATAGTAGAGTCAGAGTGCACATGCTGGGGATTCTATCTCACATTGGTCTTCAGATGCATGATAGAACTGATAAATTGGCTAAGTTTTATGCTTTCAAAGAGGGGATAGATTACAATCTTGGCTTGTCAGTTTGCAGTTTGAGAACAATAATACGAAAAGATCTTCAACTGAATTTTATTGAATTAAGACTCAGGGAGATTGACACCAGTCAGTCCATCTATCATCATTCTATCATGCAGGAGGAGCCACATGTCTATGGTGCATCCAACAAAATAAGCAGACTCTTGGATGTCACTACCGCCCGCCTCCGGCTGGGTTACAAGTATCTTTGGCAGGTTAAATCACCACCACCAGATGTAGACCAAACAAGATGTAAACTTTGCCAGTTGGATTATTGTCACACCCTGCGTCATTATGTACTGGAGTGAGATAAAATTAATGAATTCAGAGACAACTCACTCAGAAATGTTCAAGATATGTCAAAGTATTTTATCCACAGTGGTATATTACAGACCATTCTGGAAAAATACCCTGACTTTGCTCCCTGTAAATAAAGCATTGCCACGTGTGTGTGTGTGTGTGTATGTATATATGTGTGTATGTGTATGTATATACATGTATGTGTGTGTATGTGTGTGTGTGTATATGTATATGTATATGTCTGTGTGTGTGACCCAACAATTAAAATTTGCACCAATAATTCATTACAGTTGTGGCTGGGTGTAGACTAATAGATTGCTCATTGCTTTATAATTTGTTCATGAGTGCAACCATGTACAGACGTAAGTAAATTTACTTACATGATTCATTACCTTGTAACTAGTGAATTCATTACCATTGTACCTTGTTCAGCTATCAAAACTTTGGGGCCCAGTCTCTGGACCCTATATATACCTCTGTAATCTGCAAATACCTTTGTAACTTGTCATGATTGTGACCATCTGAGTTCATTACCTTTGTAACTTGCTCAGCTATCAAACTTTGATGTCCAGTCCCTGGACCCATTATGTACCTCTGTAATCTTTTGACTACCGCCCACAGGATGGGTATGGGGTGCATAATAAAGATATCAAACAACAACTTGAAAGGTGCAGTTAGTGTGCAGCAATATTCCAGCCTAGATAGAACAAGTGACCTGAAAAGTGTCAACATTAGCTTGACATCCCTGGTTTTAAAAGTTCTCATTATCCATCCTGTCATTTTTCTGCCAGATGCGATTGCTACAGTGTTATGGTCCTTGAAGGTGAGATCCTCTGACATGATCACTCCCAGGTCTTTGACATTAGTTTTTCGCTCTATTGTGTGGTTGGAATTTGTTTTATACTCGGATGAGATTTTAATTTCCTCACGTTTTCCATATCGGAGTCATTGAAATTTCTCATTATTGAACTTCAAATTGTTGTCTGCAGCCCATTTAAAGATTTGGTTGATGTCTGCTTGGAGACTTGCAGTGTCTTCAATGGTGGACACTGTCATGCAGATTCGGGTGTCATCTGCAAAGGAAGACACGGAACTTCGGCTGATATAAGAACATAAGAATGGAGGAACACTGCAGAAGGCCTACTGGCCCATACAAGGCAGGTCCTTATCAAAACCACCACTACCTAAGAATTTACTCCCGTACTCACGACACTAATCAAACCCAGCCCCTCCCACTCATATATTTGTCCAATCTCTTTTTAAAGCCACCCAAGGTCCTAGCCTCTATCAGCCTACTCGGAAGATTGTTCCACGCATCTACAACTCTGTTCGAGAACCAGTACTTGCCTATGTCCTTTCTAAATCTAAATTTATCCAATTTAAATCCGTTATTTCTGGTTCTTACTTGGTTCGATATCCTCAGTATTTTATTAATATCTCCTTTGTTTATGCCCATCATCCACTTGTATACCTCGATGATATCTCCCCTCATTCTACGTCTCTCCAGAGAGTGGAGATTCAACGCTCTAAGTCTATCTTCATATGGGAGATTTCTTATACTGTAAATATAAATTACCGCCCAATAAGCCTGACCTCAATTGTAGGCAAATTACTAGAGTCAATTATAGCTGATATTATTAGAAGCTATCTAGATAACCATAATTTGATTAATGATACTCAGCATGGATTCACGAGGGGCCGTTCCTGCCTATCTAATTTATTAACCTTCTTCACTAAAGCTTTTGAGGCTGTTGATCACGATAAAGAATTCGATATTGTTTATTTAGACTTTAGTAAGGCTTTTGATAGAGTACCGCACCAGAGACTGTTAAAGAAAGTGGCAGCTCATGGCATTGGGAAAAGTGCTGTCATGGATCGAGTCATGGCTCACCAATAGGAAGCAGAGAGTGTGCATAAATGGGGTTAAATCCGAATGGGGACTTGTAACAAGTGGTGTTCCACAGGGATCAGTCTTAGGCCCATTGTTATTTATAATATATATCAATGACCTTGACGAGGGAATTACTAGTGATATGAGCAAATTCGCCGACGACACGAAGATAGGTAGGATAATTGTCCAACCTAAATTTAAAACTACCCAAGGTCCTTGCTTCAATAACCCTACTAGGCAGACTGTTCCACTCATCAACTACCCTATTTCCAAACCAATACTTTCCTATATCCTTTCGAAATCTAAACTTATCCAACTTGAATCCATTATTGCGGGTTCTCTCTTGGAGAGATACCCTCAAGATCTTATTTATATCCCCTTTATTAATACCCATTTTCCACTTGTATACCTCGATCATGTCTCCCCTCATTCTACGTCTTACAAGTGAATGTAATTTAAGGGTCTTCAATCTTTCTTCGTAAGGAAGATTTCTAATGCTATGTATTAATTTAGTCATTCTACGCTGAATGTTTTCTAACGAATTTATGTCCATTCTGTAATATGGAGACCAGAACTGAGCTGCGTAATCTAGGTGAGGCCTTACTAATGATGTATAAAGCTGTAATATAACCTCAGGACTTCTGTTGCTAACACTTCTTGATATAAATCCCAGTAATCTATTTGCCTTATTATGTACGCTTAGGCATTGCTGTCTTGGTTTAAGGTTGCTGCTTACCATCACCCCCAAGTCCTTCTCGGAATCTGTATGGCTAAGTACTACGTTATTTAACTTATAAGTGCTTGGGTTATGGACACTCCCGAGCTTCAGAACCTTGCATTTATCTACATTGAACTGCATCTGCCACTTTTCTGACCACGAATTAAGTTTGTCTAAATCTTCCTGAAGTTCTATGACATCAATGTTTGAATCAATTATCCTACCTATCTTCGTGTCGTCGGCGAATTTGCTCATATCACTAGAAATTTCCCCTCGTCAAGGTCATTGATATATATTATAAATAACAACGGGCCTAAGACTGATCCCTGTGGAACACCACTAGTTACAAGTCCCCATTCGGATTTAACCCCATTTATGCACACTCTCTGCTTCCTATTGGTGAGCCATGACTCACCAATGCCATGAGCTGCCACTTTCTTTAACAGTCTCTGATGCAGTACTCTATCAAAAGCCTTACTAAAGTCTAAATAAACAATATCGAATTCTTTATCATGATCAACAGCCTCAAAAGCTTTATGAAGAAGGTTAATAAATTAGATAGGCAGGAACGGCCCTCGTGAATCCATGCTGAGTCTCATTAATCAATTTATGGTTATCTAGATGGCTTCTAATAATATCAGCTATAATTGACTCTAGTAATTTGCCTACAATTGAGGTAAGGCTTATTGGGCGGTAATTTGACGGTAGTGACTTGTCCCCTGCTTTAAAAATAGGAATTACATTAGCCATCTTCCACATATCAGACACTACACCTGTTTGAAGAGATAAATTAAAAATGTTAGATAATGTTTCACAGAGTTCCATTTTGCATTCCTTAAGAACCCTTGCAAAAGCTCATCAGGACCCGCGATTTATTTTGTTTCAATCGGTCTAGTTGTTTCATAACCATTTCGCTAGTGACTGTGCTATTACATAATTTATCTTCTTCTGGGCCTCTGTAAAAATTAATTTCTGGGATAATATTAGTGTCTTCCTGTGTGAAAACCGAGAGAAAATAATTATTAAAAATAGAGCACATATCATTCTCCTTGTCAGTAAGATGCCCAGAGTTATTTTTAAGGGACCTATCTTATCCCTAACTTTTGTTCTATAAACCTGGAAAAAACTTTTGGGTTAGTTTTTGAATCCCTAGCAACTTTAATTTCATAGACCAGTTTAGCTTTTCTTATCCCCTTTTAACGTCCCTCTTAATGTCAGTATACTGATTTATAAGATGACCCTCACCTCTTTTAATGCGCCTATAAATTTGAGCCTATTATTCATCCATTTTGGGTCATTTCTACTTGATCTAATTTCTTTATATGGGATAAATGTTCTTTGGGCAGCCTGTATAGTGTTAAGAAAACTGTCATATTGATACTTCTCTTCGTCACCCCAGTCCACAGTTGATAAGTGTTCTCTAAGTCCATTATAATCTGCTAAGCGAAAATCTGGGACCGTTACTGAATTATCCCTACTATCATACATCCATTCAATGCTAAAGGTAATTGACTTGTGGTCGCTTGAGCCGAGTTCCTCTGTAATTTCTAAATTATTAACAAGGGTTTCCTTGCTAGCCAGAACCAAGTCAAGTAGGTTATTTCCCCTTGTAGGTTCTGTCACAAATTGCTTCAAAAAGCAATCCTGAATTACTTCTAAAAAGTCGTTAGATTCTAAATTCCCTGTCAAGAAATTCCAATTAATCTGACTAAAGTTAAAGTCCCCTAGAATTACTACATTATCGTGCCTTGTGGCCTTAACAATTTCCTCCCAAAGTAGTCTCCCTTGTTCCCTATCTAAATTTGGAGGACGGTAAATCACGCCTAAAATCAATTTTTCACACCCCTCTGAAAATTCTATCCAGACAGACTCTGTATGTGTTATTTCAGATTTTATATCCGTTTTAATGCAACAATTTAAATGATCACGGACATAGAGTGCCACACCACCCCTTCCCTGATACTTCTGTCTACTTGGAACAATTTAAAACCCTGAATGTGACATTCTGCAGGCATGTCCCGATTTTTCATATTTAACCATGTCTCAGTTATTGCAAAAACATCAATATTACCCGTACTTGCAACTAATCTCAACTCGTCCATCTTATTCCTAGCACTACGACTATTGGTGTAATATACATTTAAAGACCCTCCTTTCTCTTTACCCTTCCTGCTCATTTCTGTTTTTCCACTATACCTATTACTGTCCTTGTCACCTAGTGCCACTGGCTTTCCAATACCCCCCTTATTCTGCCTATTACTAGTTCCCCTAGAATTTATAACATTATGGTCTCTGGTGGTCTGGTGGCTAAAGCTCTGGCTTCACACGACGAGGGCCTGGGTTCGATTCCCAGCCAGGGCAGAAACATTGGGCGTGTTTCTTTACACCTGTTGTATATGTTCCCCATCAGTAAAATGGGTACCTGGGTGTTAGTCGACTGGTGTGAGTCGCATCCTAGGACACTGACCTAATCTGCCCGAAATGCTCAGCATAACAAGGGACTTTCTATATAGTAGTATGTCATTGATGTCAGCTAGGCCTGTATACCATGTACATGTACTTGTAGTAAATAAAAGATATTATTATTATTATTATTATTATTATATTATTATTATTATTACTACACTGGGACTTCACTGGTTTCCCCCCATAACCCATACCACTAACTTTTTCTAGTTTAAAGCCCTAACAGCTCCCTCCACTGCAGTTGCCAGTGTCCCCACCCCAGACCTAGATAAGGAACCCATCCCTGGCATACATGTCATTTCTGCCATAGAAGAGGTCCCAGTTGTCAATGAATGTTACTGCATTTTCCTACAGTATTTGTCCAGCCAGCAATTGACACCAATTGCCCTGGACAACCATTCATTTCCCAACTCCTCTCCTTGGCAAAATACCACATATGACAGGGTTCCACCCTTCTTCCTAATTCTGTCTATTGCTGACCTGTAGCTGCTAATCAGCTCCTCACTCCTACGTCTGCCAACATCGTTGCCTCCAGCACTGAGACAGATAATAGGATTGCTCCCATTACCTCTCATGATGTCGTCCAGACGGCTAACAATATCCTTCATCCCAGCCCCAGGATAACACACCTCTGCCTCCTATTCCTATCCTTAAGACAAAATTCCCTATCCATAAAATTAATCTGACTATCCCCAACTAAACAATGTTCTTACCTCGACTGGTGGTGTGCATGACGTTCTCGACGGTCTTTGTAGAAATGGTCTTCGCTGGGATGTCCTCACATTCGTCTTCCTTGGTCCCGTTCGTCGTGACGTTCCCAGTAGTCGACTCCACATTCGTCTGGTAGCACAGAAAAGGAGTTCGAAGTTTCCACAGCAGTCTCTTTCTTGTCGTTACTACCTCTCCATTCGTCTTCTTGATCTTCAACTTCGTCCCATGCTGTCCGGTCACTGCCCATGTTCCCGTCTTGACCTGAGGACTCACAACAGGAGGACTACACGAATCCTCTTGTTTTCCTCCGTCAATCGCCGTATCTCTAGCTTTGCTACCCTCAATTCCTCCTTAAGCTGCTGGTAAAGTTGCTCAATAGGGGGCATCCTGGCTCAGTCCACAGGGAGTACACTAGACACGTCTTCACTGAGCTATGAACGGGTCACCACTGAGCTATGAACAGGTCACCACTGAATCGATTATCCTACCTATCTTCGTGTCATCAGCGAATTTGCTCATATCACTGATCAGCGAATTTGCTCATATCATTCTTCTCTGTATGTTCTCCAACGAATCTATATCCATTCTGTAGTAAGGAGACCAAAACTGAGCTGCATAATCCAAATGAGGTCTCACTAGTGATGTATAGAGCTGTAAAATAACTTTTGGACTTCTGTTGCTTATACTTAACATAAGAATGGAGGAACACTGAAGAAGGCCTACTGGTCCATACAAAGCAGGTCCTCATCAAAACCACCACTACCCAAAGCTACCAAAGAAGTTACTCCCGTACCCACGACACCAATCATACCCAGCCCCTCCCACTCGTATATTTGACCATTCTCTTTTTAAATAAATTCTAGTATGTAATCTGTTAGCCTTATTGCGCACACTTAGGCACTGTTGTCTTGGCTTTAGATTTCTGCTTACCATGACTCCCAAGTCTTTTTCATATTCTGTATGATCAAGCTCTACTTCACCTTGTTTATAAATTCGAGGGATATTTTCATTACCAAGAACTAGCACCTTGCACTTGTCCACATTGAACTTCATCTGCCACTTTTCAGACCAAGACATTAATTTGTCCAAATCCTCCTGGAGTTCACTGGTATCCTCCTCAGAATTAATTATACGGCCTATTTTTGTATCATCAGCAAATTTACTCATGTGACTTGCAATTCCTTCATCAAGGTCATTTATGTAAATTATGAACAACAATGGGCCTAAAACTGATCCTTGTGGAACGCCACTAGTGACTAATCCCCATTCAGATTTGACCCATTAATGGAAACTTCTGCTTTCTATTGGTAAGCCATGCCTCTATCCATGCTAGAACTTTACCTCCTATACCAAGAGCTGCCACCTTTCTTAAGAGTCTCTTGTGAGGTACTCTATCGAAGGCCGTACTGAAATCCAAGTAAACTATGTCATATTCTTTATCACTGTCTACTGCCTCAAATGTTTTATTGAAAATGTCAGTAAATTTGTCAGGCAGGAACGACCTCTCGTGAACCCATGCTGAGATTCATTAATCAAATTATGCTCTTCAAGGTGACTTCTAAAATATGAGCTATAATTGATTCTAATAATTTGCCTACTATAGACGTGAGGCTTATTGGACGGTAATTTGATGGAATTGACTTATCCCCTGATTTGAATATAGGAACTACATTAGCTATCTTCCACATCTCTGGCACAACACCAGTTAGGATGGACGTATTAAACACATTCGTTATTGGCTGACTAAGTTCCATCTTGCATCTCTTAAGTACCCTGAAAACAACTCGTCGGGTCCCGGGGACTTATTTTGCTTCAGTTTATCTATCTGTTTGATAACCATGTCCCTCGTGACAGTAATATTAGTTAATTTGAATTCTTCAGGAACTGAATAATTGTTAATTTCTGGAATCTCATTTACGTCTTCTTGTGTAAAGACTGACAAAAATAGTCATTAAATGGGAGAACACATTTCCAGTTCGTTATTCGTCAGCTGTCCATTCCCAATTTTCAGAGGTCCTACCTTTTCCCTCACCTTCATCCTATACACTTGAAAGAACCCTTTTGGATTGGGTCTTTGATTCATTACAGTTACAGTTTGATATCTTTATTATGAACCCCATACCCATCCTGTGGGCGGTAGTCAAAAGATTACAGAGGTAATAATGGGTCCAGGGACGGGCCCTCAAGTTTGATAGCTGAGCAAGTTACAAGGTAATGAACTAGATGGTCACAATCATGACAAGTTACAAAGGTATTTGCAGATTACAAAGGTATATATAGGGTCCAGAGACGGGGCCCCCAAAGTTTTGATAGCTGAACAAGGTACAATGGTAATGAATTCACTAGTTACAAGGTAATGAATCATGGGAAATTTACTTACGTCTGTACATGGTTGCACTCATGAACAAATTATAAAGAAAATGAGCAATCTATTAGCTACACCCAGCCACAACTGTAATGAGTTATTGGTGCAAATTTTAATTGTTGGGTCACACAAAACTATACATATACACATACATATATCACACACACACTACATGTATAAAACATACACACATACACATACACACATATATACATACACACACACACACACACACACACACACACACACACGTGTCAATGCTTTATTTACAGGGAGGAAAGTCAGGGTATTTTTCCAGAATGGTCTGTAATATACCACTGTGGATAAAATACTTTGACATATCTTGAACATTTCGGAGGAGTAGTCTCTGAATTCATTAATTTTATCGCACTCCAGTACATAATGACGCAGGGTGTGACAATAATCCAACTGGCAAAGTTTACATCTTGTTTGGTCTACATCTGGTGGGGTGATTTAACCTGCCAAAGATACTTGAAACTCCAGCCGGAGGCGGGCGGTAGTGACATCCAAGAGTCTGCTTATTTTGTTGGGTGCACCATAGACATGTGGCTCCTCCGCATGATAGAGTGATGATAGATGGACTGACTGGTGTCAATCTCCCTGAGTCTTAAGTCAATAAAATTCAGTTGAAGTTCTTTTCGTATTATTGTTCTCAAACTGCTAACTGACAAGCCAAGATTGTAATCTATCCCTCTTTGGGAAAACATAAAACTTAGCCAATTTATCAGTTCTATCATGCATCTGAAGACCAATGTGAGATGGAATCTTTAAAAAAGGAGACAGACACGAGGCATTAAACTACAGACCTGTGTCACTGACTGTATAGTATGCAAAGTCATGGAGAAGATCATCAGGAGGAGAGTGGTGGAGTACCTAGAAAGACACAAGCTTATAAACGACAAACAGCACGGTTTCAGGGGAAAGGAAAATCCCGTGTCACAAACCTACTGGAGTTTTATGACAAGGTAACAGAAGTAAGACACGAGAGAGAGGGTGGATAGACTGCATTTTCTTGGACTGCAAAAAGGCCTTCAACACAGTTCCTCCAAGAGGTTAATGCAAAAGCGAGGACGGACACGTAACAGGAAAGGCATGCAATGGATAAGAGAATATCTGACAGGAGGCAACAACGAGTCATGGTATGTGATGAGGTGTCAGAGTGGGGACCTGGACGAGTGGGGTTCAAGGGCGTCCAGGACCGTGCTGTTTTTGGTATATGTGAATGACATAACAAAGGATAGACTCAAAGTGTCCCCGTTTGCAGATGATGGTTAATGAGAAGAATTAAATCAGTCGAGGATCAGGCAGGGCTACAAAGAGACCTGGGCAGGCTACAAGCCGGTCCAGTAACGGCTCCTTTAATTTAACCCTGCCAAATGCAAAGTCAGAAGATCGGGGGAAGGGCAAAGAAGACCACAGAAAGGATAGTCTAAGTGGGCCCAAAAACTGCAAACCTCACAAGGAAAAAGATCTTTAGATTCAGATTCAGATACTTTATTTCGTAATATTACAAAGTGGGGGGACATGAGTTATTTATACATTTTATGAATTAGGTATTACTAGAAAGTAATATGCCTAGGTATGCCTGCATTTCAGGCAGTCTTATGATAGATCTTACTCAATAGTGACACAATGAATATACTGATATTAAGGTTAAGTAATAGTAGTGATTAAAAGGTTTCAAAATTAGATACAGTAGTTCAAACATTTAAGAATTTAACAGTTAGTTTATATAATAATGGTGGGGATGTATTGGCATAAT
>WNWK01056146.1:0-11082 GCA_009830355.1 Cherax destructor
AGCGTACGTAATAAGGCAAATAGATTACTGGGATTTATATCAAGAAGTGTTAGAACAGAAGTCCAGACGTTATATTACAGCTTTATACATCATTAGTAAGGCCTCACCTAGATTACGCAGCTCAGTTCTGGTCTCCATATTACAGAATGGACATAAATTCGTTAGAAAACATTCAGCGTAGAATGACTAAATTAATACATAGCATTAGAAATCTTCCTTACGAAGAAAGATTGAAGACCCTTAAATTACATTCACTTGTAAGACGTAGAATGGGGGGAAAACATGATCGAGGTATACAAGTGGAAAATGGGTATTAACAAGGGATATAAATAAGGTCTTGAGGGTATCTCTCAGAGAAAACCCCAATAATGGATTCAAGTTAGATAAGTTTAGATTTAGAAAGGATATAGGAAAGTATTGGTTTGGAAATAGGGTAGTTGATGAATGGAACAGTCTGCCTAGTAGGGTTATTGAAGCAAGGACCTTGGGTAGTTTTAAATTTAGGTTGGATAAATTCATGAGTGAAAGGGGTTGGATTTGAGTGGGAATTGCACATGAGTAAATAAAATTATCAAAGCTTATTTTTTGGGTAGCATTGAAAATTAGGTTGAACAAATATTCTGTTGGTGGGATGGAATGTGAAGGACCTGCCTAGAATGGGCCAACAGGCCTGCTGCAGTGTTCCTCCTTTCTTATGTTCTTATGTTCTTATACCTCGATCATGTCTCCCCTCATTCTACGTCTTACAAGTGAATGTAATTTTAGGGTCTTCAATCTTTCTTCTAAGGAAGATTTCTAATGCTATGTATTAATTTAGTCATTCTACGCTGAATGTTTTCTAACGAATTTATGTCCATTCTGTAATATGGAGACCAGAACTGAGCTGCGTAATCTAGGTGAGGCCTTACTAATGATGTATAAAGCTGTAATATAACCTCTGGACTTCTGTTGCTAACACTTCTTGATATATATCCCAGTAATCTATTTGCCTTATTACGTACGCTTAGGCATTGCTGTCTTGGTTTAAGGTTGCTGCTTACCATCACCCCAAGTCCTTCTCGCAATCTGTATGGCTAAGTTCTACGTTATTTAACTTATAAGTGCTTGGGTTATGGACACTCCCGAGCTTCAGAACCTTGCATTTATCTACATTGAACTGCATCTGCCACTTTTCTGACCACGAATTAAGTTTGTCTAAATCTTCCTGAAGTTCTATGACATCTATGTTTGAATCAATTATCCTACCTATCTTCGTGTCGTCGGCGAATTTGCTCATATCACTAGTAATTCCCTCATCAAGGTCATTGATATATATTATAAATAACAATGGGCCTAAGACTGATCCTGTGGAACACCACTTGCTACAAGTCCCTATTCGGATTTAACCCCATTTATGCACACTCTCTGCTTCCTATTGGTGAGCCATGACTCGATCCATGACAGCACTTTTCCCCAATGCCATGAGCTGCCACTTTCTTTAACAGTCTCTGGTGCGGTACTCTATCAAAAGCCTTACTAAAGTCTAAATAAACAATATCGAATTCTTTATCGTGATCAACAGCCTCAAAAGCTTTACTGAAGAAGGTTAATAAATTAGATAGGCAGGAACGGCCCTCGTGAATCCATGCTGGGTATCATTAATCAAATTATGGTTATCTAGATGGCTTCTAATAATATCAGCTATAATTGACTCTAGTAATTTGCCTACAATTGAGGTCAGGCTTATTGGGCGGTAGTTTGACGGTAGTGACTTGTCCCCTGCTTTAAAAATAGGAATTACATTAGCCATCTTCCACATATCAGACACTACACCTGTTTGAAGAGATAAATTAAAATGTTAGATATTGGTTCACAGAGTTCCATTTTGCATTCCTTAAGAACCCTTGCAAAAAGCTCATCAGGACCCGGCGATTTATTTTGTTTCAGTCGGTCCAGCTGTTTCATAATCATTTCGCTAGTGACTGTGATATTACATAATTTATCTTCTTCTGGGCCTCTGTAAAAATTAATTACTGGGATATTATTAATGTCTTCCTGTGTGAAAACCGAGAAAATAATTATTAAAAATAGAGCACATATCATTCTCCTTGTCAGTAAGATGCCCAAAGTTATTTTTAAGGGACCTATCTTATCCTAACTTTTGTTCTATAAACCTGGAAAAAACTTTTGGGTTAGTTTTTGAATCCCTAGCAACTTTAATTTCATAGTCCCGTTTAGCTTTTCTTATTCCCTTTTTAACGTCCCTCTTAATGTCAGTATACTGATTTATAAGATGACCCTCACCTCTTTTATGCGCCTATAAATTCCTTTCTTCTGCCCTAAAAGATATTTGAGCCTATTATTCATCCATTTTGGGTCATTTCTACTTGATCTAATTTCTTTATACGGGATAAATGTTCTTTGGGCAGCCTGTATAGTGTTAAGAAAACTGTCATATTGATACTCTCTCTTTTCACCCCAGTCCACAGTTGATAAGTGTTCTCTAAGTCCATTATAATCTGCTAAGCGAAAATCTGGGACCATTACTGAATTATCCCTACTATCATACATCCATTCAATGCTAAAGGTAATTGACTTGTGGTCGCTTGAGCCGAGTTCCTCTGTAATTTCTAAATTATTAACAAGGGTTTCCTTGCTTTCCAGAACCAAGTCAAGTAGGTTATTTCTCCTTGTAGGTTCTGTTACAAACTGCTTCAAAAAGCAATCCTGAACTACTTCTAAAAAGTCGTTAGATTCTAAATTCCCTGTCATGAAATTCCAATCAATCTGACTAAAGTTAAAGTCCCCTAGAATTACTACGTTATCGTGTCTTGTGGCCTTAACAATTTCCTCCCAAAGTAGTCTCCCTTGTTCCCTATCTAAGTTTGGAGGACGGTAAATCACGCCTAAAATCAATTTTTCACACCCCTCTGAAAATTCTATCCAGACAGACTCTTTATGTGTTAATTCAGACTTTATACCCGTTTTTATGCAACAATTTAAATGATCACGGACATAGAGTGCCACCCCACCCCTTTCCGATACTTCTGTCTACTTGGAACAATTTAAAACACTGAATGTGACATTCGGCAGGCAAGTCCCGATTTTTCATATTAAACCATGTCTCAGTTATTGCAAAAACATCAATATTACCCGTACTTGCAACTAATCTCAACTCGTCCATCTTATTCAACGTCATTGATATATATTATAAATAACAATGGGCCTAAGACTGATCCCTGTGGAACACCACTTGTTACAAGTCCCCATTCGGATTTAACCCCATTTATGCACACTCTCTGCTTCCTATTGGTGAGCCATGACTCGATCCATGACAGCACTTTTCCCCCAATGCCATGAGCTGCCACTTTCTTTAACAGTCTCTGGTGCGGTACTCTATCAAAAGCCTTACTAAAGTCTAAATAAACAATATCGAATTCTTTATCGTGATCAACAGCCTCAAAAGCTTTACTGAAGAAGGTTAATAAATTAGATAGGCAGGAACGGCCCCTCGTGAATCCATGCTGGGTATCATTAATCAAATTATGGTTATCTAGATGGCTTCTAATAATATCAGCTATAATTGACTCTAGTAATTTGCCTACAATTGAGGTCAGGCTTATTGGGCGGTAGTTTGACGGTAGTGACTTGTCCCCTGCTTTAAAAATAGGAATTACATTAGCCATCTTCCACATATCAGACACTACACCTGTTTGAAGAGATAAATTAAAAATGTTAGATATTGGTTCACAGAGTTCCATTTTGCATTCCTTAAGAACCCTTGCAAAAGCTCATCAGGACCCGGCGATTTATTTTGTTTCAGTCGGTCCAGCTGTTTCATAATCATTTCGCTAGTGACTGTGATATTACATAATTTATCTTCTTCTGGGCCTCTGTAAAAATTAATTACTGGGATATTATTAATGTCTTCCTGTGTGAAAACCGAGAGAAAATAATTATTAAAAATAGAGCACATATCATTCTCCTTGTCAGTAAGATGCCCAAAGTTATTTTTAAGGGACCTATCTTATCCTAACTTTTGTTCTATAAACCTGGAAAAAACTTTTGGGTTAGTTTTGAATCCCTAGCAACTTTAATTTCATAGTCCCGTTTAGCTTTTCTTATTCCCTTTTTAACGTCCCTCTTAATGTCAGTATACTGATTTATAAGATGACCCTCACCTCTTTTTATGCGCCTATAAATTCCTTTCTTCTGCCCTAAAAGATATTTGATAAGTAAAAGGACACAAATGCAACTAATGTGACATTTATTGTGACAGTTTGCCTCCAGGACTTTCCAAGCTCCTGGAGAGCGCTTCCACAATAAATGTCCATTAGTGCATTTGTGTCCTTTTACTTAACATATTGTCGGTAATTCTACCAATATTATTACAAAGATATTTGAGCCTATTATTCATCCATTTTGGGTCATTTCTACTTGAATTTATTTCTTTATACGGGATAAATGTTCTTTGGGCAGCCTGTATAGTGTTAAGAAAACTGTCATATTGATACCTCTCTTCTTCACCCCATTGGTTTGGAAATAGGGTAGTTGATGAGTGGAACAGTCTGCCTAGTAGGGTCATTGAAGCTATGACCTTGGGTAGTTTCAAATTTAGGTTGGATAAATTCATGAGTGAGAGGGGTTGGATTTGAGTGGGACTCGCACTTGAGTTAATAGAATCTTCAAAGCTTATTTCTTGGGTAGAATTGAAAATTAGGTTGGGCAATTATTCTGTTAGTGGGATGGATTGTGAAGGACCTGCCTAGTATGGGCCAACAGGCCTGCTGCAGTGTTCCTTCTTTCTTATGTTCTTATGTTCTTGTTCATAAGATGGTAAGACTATTATGCTTTGCCTACAGTGTGCAGACACTTATGAGCAAATAGCATAGTTTGTACATGCTTATCTTCAGAACCTTTTTTTTTAATAATTTTCCGGCAATTTGGCAGCAAGTTCCAAGGCAACTTTTGAAGCCAAGAGTCACTGGTTTCTTTCTTACAAATGGCTTGAAATTGAACCGAGATTGTTGATCACTTTTGACATCATCAACGCACTCAGGAGCATCATCTTGACTACATATATTTATTAAACTTGTCAGCATCTGTTCAAGATGCTCAATTTTTTCCTGCAAGTTTGTTATAATTTGAGGATGGTCAGGCGAATCAAATGCCTCTCCAGAGGAAGGCTCTTCTGACTTAGTTCTTTCTGTAACACCTATAACCTTAACAGGTACCTTGGTTAAATCAGTGCTCTTTGTTGGTGCCTGTGACATGACTATATAGAGATAGACAGAATAATAACCTATGTTGTTTATAATATATATAAATGACCTTGACGAGGGAATTTCTAGTGATATGAGCAAATTCGCTGATGACACGAAGATAGGTAGGATAATCGATTCAGACGTAGATGTCAGTGAACTACAGGAGGTTTTAGACAAACTCAATTCCTGGTCAGAAAAATGGCAGATGCAGTTCAATGTAGATAAATGCAAAGTTCTAAAGCTCGGGAGTGTCCATAACCCAAGCACTTATAAGTTAAATAACGTAGAACTTAGCCATACAGATTGCGAGAAGGACTTGGGGGTGATGGTAAGCAGCAACCTTAAACCAAGACAGCAATGCCTAAGCGTACGTAATAAGGCAAATAGATTACTGGGATTTATATCAAGAAGTGTTAGCAACAGAAGTCCAGACGTTATATTACAGCTTTATACATCATTAGTAAGGCCTCACCTAGATTACGCAGCTCAGTTCTGGTCTCCATATTACAGAATGGACATAAATTCGTTAGAAAACATTCAGCGTAGAATGACTAAATTAATACAGTGGTGGACCTGACTTAACTCAGTGAAGACGTGTCTTGTGTGCTCTCTGTCAATCTGAAGAAGATGTCCTCTCTTGAGCTACTCTACCAGCAGCTGAAGGAAGAACTGAGGGTAGCTAAGCTTGAGATACAGCGACTGACTGAGGAAAACAAGAGGATTCGTAGTAATCCTCCTGTTGAGAATCCTCAAGCCAGGAAAGGAACCTGGACAGTGGCTAAAACGCATGGGACAAAGTTAAGGCTCAAGAGGACGGGTGGAGAGGTAGAAACAACGAAGACCCAGGAGAATGTTGTGGAAACATCGAACCCATTCTCCGTGCTACCCGATGAATGTGAGTCGACTTCTGGGAGCGTCACGACGAAAGACACAAAGGAAGGTAAAAACATTGTTGTTGTTGGGGACAGTCAGGTTAGGTACATGGATAGGGCTTTCTGTTTGATTGATAGGAGTAGGAGACAGAGGGTTTGCTTTCCTGGGGCTGGGATGGAGGATATTGTTAGCCGTCTGGACGACATCATGAGAGGTAATGGGAGCAATCCTATTATCTGTCTCAGTGCTGGAGGCAACGATGTTGGCAGACGAGGAGTGAGGACCTGACTAGCAGGTTTAGGTCAGCAATAGACATAATTAGGAAGAAGGGTGGGAACCCTGTCATATGTGGTATTTTGCCAAGGAGAGGAGTTGGAAATGAATGGCTGTCCAGGGCAATTGGTGTCAATTGCTGGCTGGACAAATACTGTAAGGAAAATTCAGTAACATTCATTGACAACTGGGACCTCTTCTATGGCAGAAATGACATGTATGCCAGGGATGGGGTTCACTTATCCAGGTCTGGGGTGGGGGCACTGGCAACTGCAGTGGAGGGAGCTGTTAGGGCTTTAAACTAGAAATAGTTAGTGGTATGGGTTTTGGGGGGAAAACAGAGAAGTCCCAGTGTAGTAATATTATAAGTTGTAGGAGAACTAGTAATAGGCAGAATAAGGTGGATAGTGAAAAGCGAGTGACACTAGATGACAAGGACAGTAATAGGTATAGTGGAAAAACAGAGATGAGCAGGAAGGGTAAAGAGAAAGGAGGGTCTCTAAATATATATTACACCAATAGTCGTAGTGCTAGGAATAAGATGGACGATGGAAATAAATGGTATAAAATACCGACACAATGGAAAAATAAACACATAAGCAGTATAATGTGATCCTTTATTGACAACGTTTCGCCCACGCAGTGGGCTTTATCGAGTCACAGACAGATCTACCTGGAAAATGAGCAACATGGAGATATATATAGGGTACAGTCAGGTGGAGAATGCTGGGTCAGGTGGAGAAAGCTGCATGTGAGTCTTAAAAAGTAGTGTGATAGTTAAAAACATAGTGTGACTTAAAGGACCTGCAGTGTACCATTCTTGAGTTCTAGGTGGGATAGCGTTGAAGAAGTTTCTTGGCAATAGGTTCAGCTATGTTGTAGAAGCCGTTGTTCTGGTTGAAGTTGTTGGATATACAGATGAGTGATGATTCTAGGATTCTTCGGTATTGCGTGTTGTCTTCTCTGGCGATGAGTCTTGCGTTTCTGTAGTTGATTAAATGGTTGTGTAAATTTCGGTGTTGAACACAGGCATTTCTTGAGTCGTCAGATCTGCCTGCGTACTGGTGTTCTGAAATGCGTGTTTGTAGGTCTCTGGATGTTTCGCCAACGTATAATTTGCTGCAGCCATTACAAGGGATTGTGTATACCCCTGCCGTGGATTGAAGCTTTTCCTGTCTGTTACTGGTAATGTCCTTAATGGTGGTGGATGTGGAGGTGGATACTCGGAATGAGGTCTTAGAAAAAATGTTGGAAACTTGTTTGGAAATGGAGTTGGTGGGAAGGACTATGTATCTCTTCTCAGCAGTGTCTTCTCTGGGTGTGTTGAAGATGTTTAATGCCCGTCGTCTGCAGTCTCTAATGAAGTGACGAGGATAGTGAAGTTTTGGAAAAAACTTGTTCAATGAGGGAGCATTCTTCTTCAAGGAACTCACTGTTTTTAACTATCACACTACTTTTTAAGACTCACATGCAGCTTTCTCCACCTGACCCAGCATTCTCCACCTGACTGTACCCTATATATATCTCCATGTTGCTCATTTTCCAGGTAGATCTGTCTGTGACTCGATAAAGCCCACTGCGTGGGCGAAACGTTGTCAATAAAGGATCACATTATACTGCTTATGTGTTTATTTTTCCAAGATGGACGAGTTGAGATTAGTTGCAAGTACGGGTAATATTGATGTTTTTGCAATAACTGAGACATGGTTTAATATGAAAAATCGGGACTTGCCTGCCGAATGTCACATTCAGGGTTTTAAATTGTTCCAAGTAGACAGAAGTATCGGGAAAGGGGGTGGGGTGGCACTCTATGTCCGTGATCATTTAAATTGTTGCATAAAAACGGGTATAAAGTCTGAATTAACACATACAGAGTCTGTCTGGATAGAATTTTCAGAAGGGTGTGAAAAATTGATTTTAGGCGTGATTTACCGTCCTCCAAACTTAGATAGGGAACAAGGGAGACTACTTTGGGAGAAATTGTTAAGGCCACAAGACACGATAACGTAGTAATTCTGGGGACTTTAACTTTAGTCAGATTGATTGGAATTTCATGACAGAATTTAGAATCTAACGACTTTTTAGAAGTAGTTCAGGATTGCTTTTGAAGCAGTTTGTAACAGAACCTACAAGGGAAATAACCTACTTGACTTGGTTCTGGCAAGCAAGAAACCCTTGTTAATAATTTAGAAATTACAGAGGAACTCGGCTCAAGCGACCACAAGTCAATTACCTTTAGCATTGAATGGATGTATGATAGTAGGGATAATTCAGTAATGGTCCCAGATTTTCGCTTAGCAGATTATAATGGACTTAGAGAACACTTATCAACTGTGGACTGGGGTGAAGAAGAGAGGGATCAATATGACAGTTTTCTTAACACTATACAGGCTGCCCAAAGAACATTTATCCCGTATAAAGAAATTAGATCAAGTAGATATGACCCAAAATGGATGAATAATAGGCTCAAATATCTTTTAGGGCAGAAGAAAGGAATTTATAGGCGCATAAAAGAGGTGAGGGTCATCTTATAAATCAGTATACTGACATTAAGAGGGGCGTTAAAAGGGAATAAGAAAAGCTAAACGGGACTATGAAATTAAAGTTGCTAGGGATTCAAAAACTAACCCAAAAAGTTTTTCCAGGTTTATAGAACAAAAGTTAGGGATAAGATAGGTCCCCTTAAAAATAACTTTGGGCATCTTACTGACAAGGAGAATGATATGTGCTCTATTTTTAATAATTATTTTCTCTCGGTTTCACACAGGAAGACATTAATAATATCCCAGTAATTAATTTTTACAGAGGCCCAGAAGAAGATAAATTATGTAATATCACAGTCACTAGCGAAATGATTATGAAACAGCTGGACCGACTGAAACAAAATAAATCGCCGGGTCCTGATGAGCTTTTTGCAAGGGTTCTTAAAGAATGCAAAATGGAACTCTGTGAACCAATATCTAACATTTTTAATTTATCTCTTCAAACAGGTGTAGTGTCTGATATGTGGAAGATGGCTAATGTAATTCCTATTTTTAAAGCAGGGGACAAGTCACTACCGTCAAACTACCGCCCAATAAGCCTGACCTCAATTGTAGGCAAATTACTAGAGTCAATTATAGCTGATATTATTAGAAGCCATCTAGATAACCATAATTTGATTAATGATACCCAGCATGGATTCACGAGGGCCGTTCCTGCCTATCTAATTTATTAACCTTCTTCAGTAAAGCTTTTGAGGCTGTTGATCACGATAAAGAATTCGATATTGTTTATTTAGACTTTAGTAAGGCTTTTGATAGAGTACCACACCAGAGACTGTTGAAGAAAGTGGCAGCTCATGGCATTGGGGAAAAAGTGCTGTCATGGATCGAGTCATGGCTCACCAATAGGAAGCAGAGAGTGTGCATAAATGGGGTTAAATCCGAATGGGGACTTGTAACAAGTGGTGTTCCACAGGGATCAGTCTTAGGCCCATTGTTATTTATAATATATATCAATGACCTTGATGAGGGAATTACTAGTGATATGAGCAAATTCGCCGACGACACGAAGATAGGTAGGATAATTGATTCAAACATAGATGTCATAGAACTTCAGGAAGATTTAGACAAACTTAATTCGTGGTCAGAAAAGTGGCAGATGCAGTTCAATGTAGATAAATGCAAGGTTCTGAAGCTCGGGAGTGTCCATAACCCAAGCACTTATAAGTTAAATAACGTAGAACTTAGATATACAGATTGGAGAAGGACTTGGGGGTGATGGTAAGCAGCAACCTTAAACCAAGACAGCAATGCCTAAGCGTACGTAATAAGGCAAATAGATTACTGGGATTTATATCAAGAAGTGTTAGCAACAGAAGTCCAGAGGTTATATTACAGCTTTATACATCATTAGTAAGGCCTCACCTAGATTACTGAGCTCAGTTCTGGTCTCCATATTACAGAATGGACATAAATTCGTTAGAAAACATTCAGCGTAGAATGACTAAATTAATACATAGCATTAGAAATCTTCCTTACGAAGAAAGATTGAAGACCCTAAAATTACATTCACTTGTAAGACGTAGAATGAGGGAGACATGATCGAGGTATACAAGTGGAAAATGGGTATTAACAAAGGGGATATAAATAAGGTCTTGAGGATATCTCTCCAAGAGAGAACCCCAATAATGGATTCAAGTTAGATAAGTTTAGATTTAGAAAGGATATAGGAAAGTATTGGTTTGGAAATAGGGTAGTTGATGAGTGGAACAGTCTGCCTAGTAGGGTTATTGAAGCTAGGACCTTGGGTAGTTTCAAATTTAGGTTGGATAAATTCATGAGTGAGAGGGGGTTTGGGTTTGAGTGGGACTCCGCATGAGTGGGTAGAATTGTCAAAGCTTATTTCTTGGGTAGCTTTGAAAATTGGGTTGAGCAAATATTCTGTTAGTGGGACGGATTGTGAAGGACCTGCCTAGTATGGGCCAACAGGCCTGCTGCAGTGTTCCTCCTTTCTTATGTTCTTATGTTCTTACATAGCATTAGAAATCTTCCTTACGAAGAAAGATTGAAGACCCTTAAATTACATTCACTTGTAAGACGTAGAATGAGGGGAGACATGATCGAGGTATACAAGTGGAAAATGGGTATTAACAAAGGGGATATAAATAAGGTCTTGAGGGTATCTCTCCAAGAGAGAACCCGCAATAATG
>WNWK01056147.1:0-11082 GCA_009830355.1 Cherax destructor
ACATTATATTCTTAAACTTACCCCATACATGTTCTACCCCATTATTTACCACACTAGCCCTTTCGTCCTCCAACAGTTTTTTAATTTTCCCCTAACTGCCTCCTCCTTTAGTTTATAAACCTTCACCTCTCTTTACTTACTTTTTCCATTTTTCTTGTATCCCATCTCCCTTTTTACTCTCCTGTAGCTGAAATTTAAAAGTGATCTGATATATCTGGGGCCCCCTCTATAAACATGTACATCCTGAAGTCTACCCAACAGTCTTTTATCTACCAATACATAGCCCAAAACTACTCTCATTCGCTCTATCTTGTATACTTATTTATCCTCTTTTTTTTAAAATATGTGTTACCTAAAACCCAAAACCCCTTTTCTATACAAACTTCAACGCTCCCATTACCATTTACACCTGGCACCCCAAACATACCTACCTAACCCTTTTAAACGTTTCTCCTACGTTAGATTTGGGTTTTCCTACCACAATTACTCCCCACTTGGCTAAAAAGTTCCTACAAATTCACTTAACATCTCCCAAAATCTCTCTCCTTTTTACGCTCCTCTCTTCCCAGGTGCATACACACTTATTATGACCCACTTTTAACATCCGACCCTTATTTTAATCCATATAACCCCTTAAATTTTGACATTTATATTTCCCTTTTCTCTCCATAACTGATCCTTCAACATTACTGCCCCCTTCCTTAGTTTTAACTCCCCAGATACATCTGATTTAATCCCATTTATTTCTCCCCCGAAACTCCCTACTCTCTTAAATTTTGTTTCGCTTGGGGCCAGGACACCCAACTTTTTTTTCTTTCCCTCATTTGTAATCATTTATTTTTATCATCCGCACTACATCCACGCACACCAAACATCCCGGTTTTAAAGTTTTTTTTTTCTTGGTTTTAAAAATTTTATACAGGGGAAGGGATTTCTAGCCTATTGCTCCCAGCATTTAATCCCCCAACGCATAACGGGTTAAGAATTCTGTTCCACTTCCCCCTGGACATAAAGAAGTAAGAACTAGGGAAAAAAATAGAAGAAAATCCAGAGGGGTTAGTTTTATATATGTTTGTGCAGCATGTGTAGTGTGACCTAAGTGTAAGTAAAAAGTAAATAAACTTCTCCCAAAAATATATATATATATATATATATATATATATATATATATATATATATATATATATATATATATATATATATATATATATATATGGGTCTTCCGGGGTTTCCCCAGACGGGTTTTGATTCACTGAGTCGTCCTCTTGGGAGCCAGGAGAAACAAGCCATGAATAAGTTAGGAGGCAGGATTAAAAAGGTTGTTGGGGAGCCTGACTGATGGAGGCAGGTTTGACAGCAACAGTGATCCTGTGATTGACAGTGACAGGTTTTTAAAGCAACAGTGATCCCTTAAAATTTACAGCGGCAGGTTTTTACAGCAACAGTAATCCTGTGATTGACAGTGACAGGTTTAAAAAACCCGTGATCCTGTGATTGGGCAGCGGGAGGTTTGACGGGAACAGTAATCCTGGTTTACCCGTGACGGGGTTTTAAAGCAACAGTGATCCTGTGATTGACAGCGGCAGGTTTGACGAACAGTAATCCTGTGATTGACAGTGACAGGTTTGAAAGCAACAGTGACCCCTGTGATTGACAGCGGCAGGTTTGACAGCAACAGGACCTGTGATTGACGGTGACAGGTTTGAAAGAACAGTGATCCTGTGATTGACAGCAAAGGTTTGACAGCAACTTTGTGATTGACGGTGACAGGTTTAAAAGCAACAGTGATCCTGTGATTGACAGTGGCGGGTTTTTACAGCAACAGTAATCCTGTGATTGACAGTGACAGGTTTGACAGCAACAGTAATCCTGTGATTGACAGTGACAGGTTTGACAGCAACAGTGACCCTGAGAGACATTTTGAAGTAAGTTAAAAAAAGCATAAAGGATCCTGCCAGTGAGATGGTGGGGCCACTACAGCACTGGTGGTGCCAAGTGGGGCCACTACAGCACGGGTGGTGCTCAAAGTGAAACCACTACAGCACTGGTGGTGCTCAAGTGAAAAACCCCCGGCACTGGTGGTGCTCAAGTAAAACCACCAGCACTAGTGGTGCTAAATGAGAGCCATATAACAATGGTGATGCTCAAGTAAGAGCCACTTCAGCACTGGGGTATATTACAGATGATGAAAAAGAACTGATTGCAAATGCTATGAATAAAAAGCCCCTGTTGTTGTTTTTGTTTCGCTGGTACTCTCCCGGCCCAGGTCTTTTCCAGATGGTGACCCGGCCTTGGCTCCCTGTCTTGGGAGTGTCTTGAGACCCTATTTCAAATGGGAGGAGGCACAAGTACCCCCTCATCTTGGGGCCAACTGTTTCCAGGCCTGCCTCATTCCCCCCCCCCCGGGGGCCCCTAGGGAAGGGGGGGCGTCTGGTCTGCCATCTTCCCCGCCCCGGGGGGCTCGTGGGAATGGCGGCCCTTGTAACTGCGGGTTTAGCAAACTCTGGCACCTTCCCAGCCCTGGGGGGCTGTGGGAGTGACTCCCCCCCTGGGGGGGGAAGGTGACTCTCTCCTACTCTCCTTCCTAAAAAAGCACCAAAATCCCATAGCTCGATAAAAAAAGTAAAATGGGTGGGAAATTTCAGTTTGGGAGGAGTAAATAGAATTAAATATGGAGCTATAGTAAAATAGGAACTAGAGCAGTAAATATGAACTAGAGCATTAAATGGGATTAAATAGGGAAAACTAGAGCAGAAGAAGGCATAGCAGTAATTTTAAAATTTATCAACTACGGAAGGAGAAAAGTATCGGTGTATAAATTCAGAATTTATGGTTTTAAAATAAGAGTGGGATTTTGGAGGGGTTATAATAACCTATTATACCGGAAAAAAAGGAGTTGTACAGGGGAGAGAGAGAGAGAGAAAGCAAGCGAGAGAAAGAGAGGGAGAGAGGTTTCAAGTGTTAAAAAAGAGTTTTGAACCGGAGTAAATAATGCTTGTTGGGTAAATATATGCTACAATGGTGTAGTAGATAGGTGTGGAGGCCAGGGATAAATGATAACAGCCTTTAATTGAACTAGAGTTTTTATGAATATGCGGGTGTATGACATTTATTGAGAAGACGTTTCGCCCCCGGTGGACGAAACTTTCCCCGAAAATAAAAACTGGTATTGTTAATTCAAATACTTATTGGTATAGACCACCGACATTCATTCACAAAGAGGTTCAGTAACGGAATGTATTTTAAAAAAAAAGAGGTTATATAAGTAGTATACAAGTTAAAATTTGGGGGCGTAATGACAGTAGGTTATTTTATTAAGTAGTAGTAGAAAAAAGACGATTGGTAAACATCGGGATGACATATGTTTAGAAGGGCAACAAATAAATCAGATCATTATTATTTTTGACAGTGGGGTAAGAGGTAGATGGGATCCCGGAGAATGTCATCAGTAGATAAGAGGCAAATTAAAAAAAGGAGATATTAAAGGTAAAATATAAGCAACCAGGACAGAAAGGTAAGTTAGAAACATACAGGTGACGAGGGGGGTCGGAGAGATTTTTGGGTCAGAAAAGAATTCAGTGTTACAATGTGTGAGTTGACGTGCTGTTGGACTCTGAACAAGGTAAATTTATGAAGGGATTCGGGGGGAAACCCGGTTACCCGGACTTGAGTGGGGGAGATGGGAGGTACAGTGCCTGCACTTTTGAAGGAGAGGGTTGGGATGTTGCATTTTGAAGGGTACCTTAACCGTGATGTCCGCACGCTTCTGGCAAGTCAGTGATTGAGTGAATGACAGTGAAAGTGATTCCTTTTTTTCTTTATTTTGTGGAACAGGGCCCAAAGGTATTAAAATTTAAAACCTTTCCACTAAGTTTGTGATAGATCATAGAAAAGGGTTTAAAAGCAACTTCAGTTCTGTTGGAAGAAAATTTTTTAAGCTTCCATACCGTGTGAACCCTGGGTGAATCTTTTTATCTTCATTGCCCTGTTAAGGTCTCCCAGCTCATAAGCATATTTGAAAACCCATCCTGTGTGATGGGAAATATGACCAGAAACCCATCCTGTGTGATGAAGTATGACCGGGAAACCCCTCCTGCTTGATGAAGTATGACCAAAACCCTCCTGGGTGAAGTATGACCGGAAACCCATCCTGTGTTATGAAGTATGACCAGAAACCCATCCTGTGTGATGAAGTATGAAAAAACCCATCCTGTGTGATTAAGTATGATCGAAAAACCCCTCCGGGGTGAAGTATGATCGGGGAAAACCATCCTGCGTGATGAGGGTATGACCAGAAACCCATCCTGTGTTGGAATATGACAGGAAACCCATCCTGTGTTATTTAATGTAACAGGAAAAACAGCCTGCCTAATGCGTGCGCTAGGCGAAATAAAATTTCTCTAACCTCCAAAAATTATCACATAACTCAGGGCAGCCACAAAATGTGATTTATATAATTTTTTTAATAAAATTTCCCACCAACATTTCTTCCCCCAAAACACTAAAAGCTCCTTAAAAAAATTACTTAATGGTCTTTCATGGTAGTTTATTTCCCGACACCCTCAACTCCCAATGCTCCCATTTGTTACAGTAATTAAGAATAGTTATGGGTAGTGTAGTGTGTTATACTTTACGTATACGTACTGAATTCCAAATAAGTAAGATGAATAAATGCTGATATAATTAATTACTGTAATATGTTGTATGTTGGATATGGGGAATGAATGAATGTAATAATTCAGATGAGTGACGAGGTTAGAACTCACGGTCCAGCGATCCTAGAAATGCTAACCCCCTTTCACCACTTCTGCTTGGTGAACCTTATGAGAGTTAAAAATTATTCAAACCTCGTTTACCTGGGGAAATGTTTTTGGGGTACCAACACCCAGTAAACCGACCCCTGACCTGGCCTCCCAAGATTAATAGTATATATATATATATATATATATATATATATATATATATATATATATATATATATATATATATATATATATATATATAAGGGGTGGGGTCCACCTCTTTTAAATTGTGTGTGTGTTTTTATATATATATATATATATATATATATATATATATATATATATATATATATATATATATATATATATATATATATATATATTGGGACCCCTAGCCTCGGAGAATGGATAAAAGGCTTCAAGGAAGAATATTTAGATTTCTTTTTTGAAGCCATTTGGGAAAATTCCACTTTCCCCCCCCTTTTAATTGTGTATAAGCTTTATTTCCAAACAAAATACATTGACAAAATAAATTTACAAGAATACAATAGGGAGTAAAAAAACATAGATGACAATCAGAGCTAGATGTCAAATACTTCGTCCAGCTCCCCGGGAGTGGGCCCGTGCCCAGAATGCCGCAGGCATTTTCCCCCGGGTCGCAACACTGAGTCTCTGAAAGGGAAAACTGGTCGCCCTGTGGTCCTTGGTTTCATGATGAGTTTTTTATCCAGCTCTTTAGCTTTAGAGCACACTTGTCCAATCTAAGGGCTCGGGCCCTATTGGGATGAAGTTATAGCAAGGGGGGAAAACGACCCGGGTCTCCCCGTGGCTGGCAGCTCCACCCCCCTTTGGCTCGGGTATGGCAAGTAGGTGTCTGCCATTGTGGACACAGGTGTATTCCCAAGCAATCTGCTTACCATCCTTCCCATAGTGGCTCCATCAGGACGCTTTTGACTTCCATCAGACCTCTGCACTTGGGGGTTTCCCCTTTGGGCAACGGGCTGTGGCGAGGCTTTCTTTATGATGTCATTGACCTCCTCATGTCTAGCATACTTCCCTTTTGGGTGACACACGAGACCATGAAGTCCGAAATAACCACTATGAAGATGATAATGTGAGTAATCACGAAAGCGCTTGGGAAATTTTCTCTATTTTTTCATAGTGGTTTTTTTGCATATTTTTTTTTATCACCCGTTTACTGTGATCTTTTGCATATATATATATATATATATATATATATATATATATATATATATATATATATATATATATATATATATATATATATATATATATATATATATATAAAATTTATAAAATATATAAGAAACACTGCACCAGGCCTATTTGCCCATGCGAGACGGGCCCAAAGGTCACCCACCGGCCCAAGGCTGGTCAGGGCGGGTGACACCCGGAAGGAAGGGCCCCGGCATCAGACCCATCAACAGAAGCTAGTCGGGTCCTACCACACCCACTCATGTATTTATCTAACCTTTTTAAAAAACCCAAAAAGGCTTCTAGACGGTACTCGGGAGTTTGTTCCACTCATCCAAAAACTTTTTTACCAAACCATTCTTTCCTATATCCTTCCTGAATCTGAATTTTTTCCCAAATTAAAAACCCTTGCTTGGGGTTCTGTTTAGGCTTTATTTTTAACACGTTATTTACAGCCCCTTTATTTTTTTTCATGTATACCATTTATACACCTCAATCATATCCCCCCCAATTCTACCCCTTTTTAGAGAGTGCAGATTAAAGTCCCTCAGTCTATCCTCATAGGGAAGATTTTTTAAAAGGGATCAACTTTGTCATCCTCCTTTGTACGTTTTCCAGAGCATTTATATCCATTCTGTAATACGGGGACCAAAAATGTGCAGCATAATTGGGGTGAGGCCTAAAGGGTATATAGAGTTGAAGAATAACCTGAGGACTTCTATTATTTATGCCCTTTATATGAAGCCAAGGATACCAGAAAAAAAAAAACCCCATTAGTTAAAGATCAATATCCTAGGGAGGGCCAAGCACCAGAGTTTCCCCAATTTAAAACAAAATATTGATGCAGAAGCAGTACACATAATGGCTATCCGTGTATCTTATTTTTTACGAACATATCCTGTCATAGCAAACATAAGTAAAAACCCTTTTTTGTTCGCTTTATTGCGAACAAATTTTGTTTAGTTTTAAATTACCCGCTAACCAGAACTCCTAAATCCTTTTTTTAAAACAGTAATATTGATCTACATTATTTAGAACTTTGCATTTGTCTATATTAAACTGCATCTGCCACTTCTCCGACCACTGCATCAGTCTTTAAAAATTCCCGGAGTGCTCTAATGCCCTCATTAAAAAATGAATTGGACGGCCCATTTTGGTGTCATCCCCGCAAACTTGCTTATGTCCTATTTATTCCCTCATCTATGTCGTTTAAAGTAAATTGTGAACAAAAAAAGGGCCCAGCACTGACCCTTGTGGAACACCGTTGTGAGTGCCCCCCTCTGATTTCCCCCCCATTTATGCAAACTTTCTGCTGCCTTTTGTCAACCTTTGTTTCAATCCAAAAAAAAAATTCTACCCTATTCCGTGTGCCTCGTTTCCTCAGTAGCCTCTGATGTGGGACTCTATAAAAAGTCTTACTGAAGTCCATATACACAATATCATATTCATTACCATGATCTACCTCCAAAAATACGTTAGTAAAAAAAGTTGTAAATTTTAACGGGAAAACCCCCTTTTTTAAACCGTGCTGAATTCGTTGTCCAATTTATGCTTTTCAAGATGGCTACAATTGCCTCGGCAATTAATGTTTCCCAAAAATTTTCCCCACTAGGGAGGTTAGGCTTATTGGTCTATAGTTCGGCTAAGGACCTGTCTCCTGCTTTGAAAATAGGTTTACATTTGCCTTTTTCCACTTATCTGGCACCATGCCAGTTTGTAGTGATATGTTGAAAAGAATAACCGCCACTAAAAGCAGCCTATATAGCAATGGTACCACGAATAAAGTGGTTGTGAATATTTGTAGGATCGATGGCTCAGTTGGTAAGGTGACATGTACACTGTGTTGCCTTTTGGGAGGCGGGACAATGTATCGTGGGGTCGAACCCCGGCCTGTCGCAAAATGATTCAGAACGACTTGTTTCGGGGTTTTTTCATTGCTATATAGACTGCATGTGGAGAGGGGTATTCAAACGGGAGGAGGTTAAAATTAGTCCTTGAGCATACAACTGTCTGAGTGTCCTCGCAACATGAAACAAGCCTAGTTTGCTAGACTCATGTTGTTTGTAGTATCTTTGGCTCAGTTGGTAAAGGGGACATGTACATTGTGTGGCTTGAGACGGGACAATGAGTCGTGGGGGGAATTTTTCCGCCTCAGTCGTGAGAATCTTCACGACTACGGTTCTCTTCACACCAACCCAAGACTGAGGGGCTGATTAACTCGTCTTTTGTATATAGTTCTACTGTCTTCAAATTATGTCCCAGAATCTGTATTGATAAAGCCACAATAAAAACCCAGATGTTACATGTGCTAAATTTTCATCTTGTCGGTTTGCATTAAATTTTTGTACAATGTGGCAGATGTTGCAACTATGGAATAGGAGGTAGGTTACTGAAAGCAGTGAAGGTTTTTACGAGGATAGTGAGGCTCAGGTTAGAATATGTAGGAGAGGGGGAGATTTTTTCCCCAGTAAAAGTAGGCCAGGGGTGTGTGATGTTACCATGGTTTTTCCCAATATATTTATGGGGGGGGTTGAAAGAGAAGTGAATGCATGGGTGTTGGTAAGAGGTGTGGGATTAAAGTTGAACAATCTAACAGAAAGTGGGAGTTGTCACAACTCCTTGTTGCTTTTGACACTTTGCTTTTGAGAGATTCTGAAGAAAGTTGCAGAGGTTTGACCGAGTTTGGTAGCGTATGAAAAAGAAGGAAATTAAAAGTGAACATGGGAAAACAGTAAGGTGATGAGGATAACTAAAAAAATTGGTAATGAAAGATTGGCTGTCAGATCGGAGGGAGTATGGAGGAATGAATGTATTCAGATATTTGGGAGGGGGACGTGTCAGCAGATGGGTCCAGGCAAGGTGAATCAAAAGAACGGGAAAAGGGAAAAAAAAAGGTGAGTGTTGCACTGAGGAGTCTGGGGGAGAAAAGGGGAAAAATTTTATCCATAGAAGCAAAGAGGGTAATGTATGAGAGTATAGTGGTACCAAACTCTTATAGGGGTGTGAAGCATGGGTGATAACCGTTGCAACAATGAGAAGGCTGGAGGCAGTGGGGGCCATGTCTGAGGGTAATGTTGGGGTTGAATATAATGCAAAGAGTCCATAGTTTGGAAATTAGGGGGAGGTGCTTTTGGGGTTTTAAAATAATTTTCCAAAGGGCTGAAAGGAGTTGTTGAGATGGTTCCCGGGTGTAGAGATGGGGGATGAATGGTTTTTTTGACTTGACGTGCTGTTGGGGTGAGAGCAGGGGGGACATTTTATGAAGGGATTCAGGGAAAGTGGCAAGCCAGACTTGAGCCCTGGGGGGGGAAGTACAGTGTTCGCTCTGAAGAAGGAGTGTTGATGTTGCATTTTTAACTGTAGGGAGGTGCGCCTCTGGGGAAGAAATTTATGGGGTGAATGATGATGAAAGTGTTTCCCTTTTTCAGGGCATTTTTTCTCTCTCTCTCGCATCATTTCATTTATGAAAAGTTCTAATAAGCTCATATATAAATAACGTTTTGTATTAGCCAGGCACTGTGTAGATAGGGAAAAACAGGCACTCTCAAAGTTTCAAGGAAAAAACCTGGTTTTTCATGCCGTGAGAAAAAAGGAATAGTACAAGAAGCATACAAAAAATTCCTTTTTTTTGAGACCGTTATAAACTAAGACTCATCCCGTATTCCCAATATCAATGACCATTGGGGGGAAATTTGGGGAAAAAATGTTGGCGAGACAGTGCCAGGTATAGAAATGTTACTAGAAAGGCAAGACGGGGGGGGAAAAAAAGAAGAGGGGCAGGGCCGGGGGAAAAAAGTAGTTGGGTGAGGGCGGTACTAAAAAAAATTTATCTGGGGAAAACCGGTGCTAGAGAAGAAAATCGTTAGGGGAGGCGTAGCCTCAGGTAAAAATACCAGCGAGCGGTTCTAAAAAAAAAAAGTCGCTGGAGAGACACGGAGAGGCGGTGTTTGGGGAAAAAGTTGCTCGATAGTCGTTGGAGAGAAGGGGGTGCTAGAGGAAAAAATTTTCAGAGGCAGGACAGAAATTTTCCCAAAAAAAATGTGGAATGCTTTTGAAAACTGTACCGACCATGAGAGCAAATATTTGAAAAAAATGGAACTAGGTAAGCCCAGTGACAGTCAGTGGGGTCATGGAATGTTTGTGTTATACCTATGACTGTCTTTGTGAGGGTTTTTACTTTGAATGGGGTCTCAGGGGAAAGAAATTCCTTAATCTGGTTGCCCTTTTTTTTTGAACTTGGTCCAGTGCAGCTGCAGTAAAGGGGGTTCAGTCCCATGTCTCTTATAAATGGATTTTGTACAGTTGATAATTTATTTTGCTCTGTGTTTTGGGAAAAATGTGGGGGATCAAATGGGGAAAATAGTTGACAAAGTAATTTCTGGAAGATGATGGAGGAAACTTATGATAATGATAGCATAGGTGGTGACATTAGGAGGATTTAGGTCATTTGTATCGTCATTATTTGTTGAGTGTTAGGGAAAGGGTTTTGGGTTTGGGTATAAGGAGAATGCTTATAGATTGCAATTTGACCCCGTTTTGTTCTGGAACATTGTTGTGGCAGTAGATAGAGATATTGTCTGTATGTAAAAGTTATTGGGCAAGGGTGATCCCAAAAGGGACTAAAAGTAATCGACTGGGGTGTGTCACATATAATGCTCTGTTTACAAATGAGTAACAATTTTTGTTTATCATTTTTCATTATCCACTGAGTGGCAAAAAATACATAGTGCTTGTTCTGCACTGTATGTTTTTGTGTTCTGTCTTAACTGTCTTTGTTTTAAGGCAAATTCGTCACACGGGAAAATGTTCCCTTTTTTGTTTTGATCGGGGAAATATAAATATCAAATCATTAAATGATATTTTTTTTTTACAGGATGGACCAGTAAGGTGCAAAAGGTCCGTCTAATGAACATTACAAACAAACAAAAAAACAAACAAATTTTTTTTCATTGCAGGTTACATGGGTATGGGGGAAAATTTCAATGTAAATTGAGTGCAAGGAGAGCCACTGAACCCTGGCATTAGGGGGAACTTATTCTAGTCCTTAAAAACTATGTACTTAATATTAGAGAAATTTATTGAGTTTATTCTAGTTAAAAAAATTTTTTTCAAAATTACAATATGA
>WNWK01056148.1:0-11082 GCA_009830355.1 Cherax destructor
CCCAACAGATAATGCATAAAGTTGTGTAGAGCATATCAACTACACGAGGGTCTCTATAGCTGCATGTAACATCAATCTAGAATACTTTTATCCCTGTTGTATTTTTTTAAAAATTTTAAAATTAGCTATACACTCTGAGTTATATACACATCGTGATATATATTTACATTTTGCCTTGTATATTTTGTTATAAGTGCGAACAGTGTTTGTGGGTATAACGGCGCTCTGATGAACTATGATATATACTCGCTGCCAGGCATAAGTTTTTCGCTTATATTATTTCCGTATTACCTGTTTAAAGTTAAATATTTATTAACTTACGTTAACCTAACCTAATCTAACCTATCACATAATAACAAATATATGTATAATATGCGTTATTGTTCAGAAGGAAAATAAATCAACGAATTGTAATGCGTGCGAAAAAAAACGTTCGTCTAATTTTATCAGGATTAGTTGAGGTCGTTTAACAATTCGTGTTGTTATATGAATTATATTTAAAATATATATATTATTTTAAGAGTTCTGAAACTTGCTAGAGCTGGTTATACAATATGTCAATCCTGTCGAAGATCCCAGACATAACATCTTTCTAAAATCACTGTACAAATAATTCTGATACCCCAATCTTCTATGTGTCACATCCACTCTCCTCACTGTATAATCCATAAAACCCCCTATTTCCCTTTGCATATCCCCTATAACACAATTATCCCCCTCAAAGCACCAGTGTAATATTCTCTCCACACAGAAGCAGTCTCATATTATTTCCCCACTATAGCAGTTCCATATTCTCTCCATCAAATCACCAGTCTCAAATTCTGTCCTTCACAATACCAGTGTCACATTCTTCCACCACAGGAACAGTCTCATATTCCCCCTCACAGCCCCTCACAACAGCAGTCTCTTTTTTACTGTGTCCCCCTTAAAGAACAAGTCCTTCCATCACAGTCACCCTTCCAGGTCTCTCCCCAGAGCACATGTGGCCCCCTTATTGTATCAGCTTGGGGCACCATACACTATTTTAACAATATTTTCTATCCCTCTCATTTGGGCCCTATAGTCTCCCCTTTTAAAAGTTTCTCATTCATAGGCTCTTCCTAAAAATAAAATTTTCTTCCTAAAAAACTCACTTTACGGGCCCCAGTATGTCTCTTATTTTCCCCCTCACAGCACCAGTCTGCCCCCCAGTCTCTTCCTCACAACATCAGTCTTTAACTCACAGTCCGTCAGTGTGTCATCCATCTCCTCACAGTTTTTGGGTTTAACAGCCTCTCTTTCACAGCCTCTTATCTCTCCCAGCCTCAGTATATTTACCCAGCCTCAGTGTATCTACCACAGTCTCTCAGAAATAAAAAAAAAGGCACAATACCGTGACGGGAAAAAAAACACAAATAATCCACACATGGAAGCGAAAAATCTTATGACGACGTTTCGGTCAGACCAGAATCAGTCGGTATATATAGGGGAGGGGGAAAAAAAGGGCGGGGAAGGATAGGACGAAAAAAAAATCGTGGTAATGGTGGTAGTATAAATAGTACTAGAAAGTAGGAAGTAGAGGTAATGCTTTTTTCCTCAAATATAGAAAGGGGGGAAAAAAAGGGAAAGGGGGGGGAAAAAAAAAGAAAAAACAAAGAAATAAGGAAAAATATGAGAGAAGAGGTAGGGAGGGGATGCTAGGGGGGACCTGACTTAGCTCAGTGAAGACGTGTCTTTGGGGCTCTGTGAATCTGAACAAGATGTCCCTCTTTAGCACTTACCAGCAGCTGGGAAAGGGAAAAACTGAGGGTAGCTAAGTTTTAGATACAGGGCTGACTGGGGGAAAAAAAGGGGGGTTCGTAGTAATTTTCCCGTTGAGAACCTGAAGCCAAGAAAAAAACCTGGACAGTGGCTGGAATGCATGGGGCAAAGTTAAAAATCAAGAGGACGGAGGGTAAGTAGAATCAACGAAGATCCGGGAAAACTGTTGTGGAAACATCGAACCGATTTCCCTGTTACCCGGGTGAATGGGGTCGACTAATGGGATCACGACGAACGACCCCAAGGGAAAGGGGAAGAACATTGTTCTTGTTGGGGATAGTCAGATTTGGTACATGGATAGGGGGCCCTTTTGCGAAAGATGAAGTAGGAGACAGAGGGTTTGCTTTCCTGGGGCTGGGATGGACTATTGTTAGCCGTCTGGACGACATCATAAGAGGTAATGGGGGAACCCCATTATCTGTCTCAGTGCTGGAGGCAACGTGTTGGCAGAGAGGTGAGGGCCTGACTAGCAGGTATAGGTCAAAACAATAGACATAATTAGGGGAAAAAGGGGGGGGAAACCCCGTCATATGGGGTTTTTTTTCCAAAAGGGGAAAGGGGTTGGAGATGAATGGTTTTCAAGGGCAATTGGTGTCAATTGCTGGGGGACAAACACTGTAAGGATAATGCAAAAATTCTTGAGAACGGGGGCCTCTTCTATGGCAGAAATGACATGTATGCCAGGGTTTGGGGGTTCCCTTTTCCAGGGCAGGGGGGATTTTTTTGCAGCTTTTTTTGAGGGGGTTTTAGACTTTAAAATTTGGTTTGTTAGAAAAGGGTTTGAAAAAAAATACTAATGTCGAAATATAGAAACGGGGGGATATAAATAACCCTTTAAAAAAAAGGAATAATAAAAAGGGATAAAAAAAAAAAAAGGGGCCCAAATAAAAAAAGGGGGTTTTAAAAAAAATACAAATAGTCGTGTGCCGGGGAAAAAGGGGACGGGGATTAGTTTCAAGTAGGTAAAATTGATGTATTTGCCATAACTGAGATGGTTCAATACGAAAAAAAGGGACATGCCTGCTGAATGTCATATACAGGGTTTTAAATTGTTTCCAAGTAGACAGAAGTTTGGGGAAAGGGGGGTGGAGGGATGATGCCCGAAAACGCTTGAACTGTTGCATAAAAACGGTAATAAAGTCTGAAATAACACATACAGAGTCTGTCTGGATAAAATTTTTCAGAGTTGCATTAAAAATTGATTTTTAGGTGTGATATACCATCCCCCCCCAAATTAGATAGGGAGCAAGGGGGGACTACTTGGAGGAAATTGTTAAGGGACAATGCACGATAACGTAGTAATTTAGGGGACTTTAACTTTAGTCAGATTGATTGGGAATTTCTTGACAGGGAATTTAGAATCTAACGACTTTTAAAATAGTTCGGGGGTTTTTTTGGAGTTTGAAAGAACCTACAAGGGGGAAAAAACCCTTTACTTGGTTCTGGCAAACAAGGAAACCTTTTTTAATAAATTTAGAAATTAAGAGGAACTCCCCGGGCCACAAAAACAATTACCTTTTTGGGATTGAATTTAAATTTTTTAGTATGGATAACTCGGGAACAGTCCCAGATTTTCGCTTTGCAGATTACAATTTTTAAGAAAACTTATCATCTGTGGACTGGGGGAATGAAGAGAGCTATCAATATAACAGTTTTTTGAACACTATACATGCTGCCCAAAGAACATTTATCCCATATAAAGAAATTAGATCGAATAGAAATGACCCAAAATGGATGAATAATAGGCTCAAATATCTTTTAGGGGAGAAAAAGGAATTTATAGGGTTATAAAAAAAGGTAGGGGCATCTTGAATCAGTATATTGACATTAAAAGGGACGTTAAAAAGGGGGGTAAGAAAAACTAAACGGCTCACCAATAGGAAGCAGAGGGGTGCATTTGGGGTTAAATTGAGTGGGGATCTGTAACAAGTGGCGTTCCACAGGGGTCGGTTTTTGGGGCCCCTTGTTGTTTATAATATATATAAATGCCTTGACGAGGGAATTACTAGTGATATGGCAAATTCCGATGACACGAAGATAAGTAGGATAATCGATTCAGACGTAGATGTCACGGAACTTCAGGAGGATTTAGACAAACCTTTCCCGGTCAGAAAAAAAGGGAGATGCAGTTCAATGTAGATAAATGCAAAATTCTAAAGCCGGGGAAAGTTCATAACCCCAGCACCTACCAGCTTAATAATGTTGAACCACCGAAGAATTTGAAAAGGATTTGGGGGGTTTTGGGAAGCAGCAACCTCAAACCAAGTCAGCAATGCCTAAGGGAAGAAATAAAACAAATAGATTACTGGGACTTATATCAAAAGTGTAAGCAACAGAAGTCCACGGTTTTATTACAGCTTTATACATCATTATTAAGGCCTCACCTAGATTATGCAGCTCAGTTCTGGTCTCCATTTTACAGAATGGATATAAATTGTTAGAAAACATTCAGGGGAATGACAAAGTTAATTCATAACATTAGAAATCTTCCGTATGAAGAAAGATTGAAGACCCAAAAACATTCATTGAAGACGAACACAAGAACACAAGAAAGGAGGAACACTGCAGCAGGCATGGGGGCCCATACTAGGCAGGTCCTTCACAATCCATCCCACAAACAGAATTTTGCTCCCCTTTTCAATGTGGAGCCCCCTCAAACAACCCTTCTCACTCTGAATTTATCCAACCAAATTTGAAACTCCCAAGGGTCCTAGCTTCAATAACCCTACTAGGCAGCTGTTCCACTCATGAACTACACTATTTCCAAACCAATACTTTCCTATATCCTTCCTAAATCTAAACTTACTAATTTGAATCCATTATTGGGGTTCTCTTTGGAAGATATCCTCAAGACCTTATTTATACCCCCTTTGTTAATACCCTTTTTCCACTTGTATCCCTGATCATTCCCCCCTCATAAAAAAAAAAAAAACATACCACGGGGGGGGGTTGGAACCCCGCGATCGAGTCATAAAACTTCAGCCGACCAATCAATAGGATGACTGATTTCTAACATGAGTGAAAATAGCATTATTACTGTCGGCAAGCCTAAACTTTTTTTGTGCCCTTTAAGTCTGTCAGAAAAAGAGCGTCCCGTTTCTCCAAGATATTAAAGAGATATAAATTAGACAATATGCAACATTTGGGGTATTTTTATTGGGGAAACGTTTCCCACAGTGGCTTCATCAGCCCAAACAGTCTCCCCCCTTACATTCTCCCCAAAAACACGGGTCCACCAGCACTGGTGGAAAGTGGGGAAGATGGTGTTAAATGAGGAGTTTCTGAAGGAGATTCCTCAGTGTCGCTGCCTGGTGAGTCAGAGGGGAAAAAGACAATTTATCTTTGCAAAAAATTTCAAGAGAACAGCCTCGTCTTTTGTAGTTTTTTGCCAAAATATCTTTCTGAAACATATTTTTATTTGCGCATGAGATGTGCTGTCTCCCTTATCTGTGATATTAAATAGATTCTTTTAATGCATCATGGGTCGTATTACTTTCATAAAAGTGGTTTTTGTGAAACGAAGACTGTGGATGGGAAAAAAAGGGAGGTTGGGAAAAAACTAATGGTTCTGTCACTTACTTTATGTATTCTGAAAAATAAATTACCCCCCTCTTTTTGTTTTCCACATCACTTGACCTTAATGAATTCCCGTTTCCCGTACATCATTTATTTCAATCCTGGCCAAATCTTTCTTCAGGAAGCAATGGCAATTTAAAATATCTGCCTCGTCATTTCGAATACGAAGTAGATGAATGGTTCAGAGAACCGACACATTATAAATTAGAAAATATGCAACACTTGGGGCTGATTACCTAAACTCCCCTCTCCTTACACTTTTCTGCTTTGTATTGGGCTGATGAAGCCACTGTGTGGCGAAACGTTTTCAATTAAGATACCCATTTTTGCATATGTATATAATTTTATCTGAAAGAAGCTCCGTCTCAGGTTCTTATCAGCAGAATTGTCCCAAGTATGAGAAAATCTGAAAATTTGTTTATTTTGGTCTTCCCAAAAAACTATAAAAGCTTCTAAACATATATTATTAACAAAAAAAAATGAATGTTCCTCGCTCCCTGTAAAAAACCCTGGTAGATAAATTGTAAAATTTTGAAAAAATTCACCCCTCTTAAACGAGACAAATTGATCAGTCAAAATATGGCTTGACCAAAAAAAAAAGGGGCAAAAAAAGCAATTCCAGTTGGATCTGACTCAGAATACGTTTGTAGCTAATATATTAAAAAAACCAACAAATTCTGTGTTCAAGGAACATTTTCTTTGGTGCGATTTTTTAAAAAGGCACCTTTCGGGGAGTAAATTCAAATAAATTTTTCTTTTTTAAAAATGGCTTTGATATATATTCTAAAGGTATATTTCAAACAGATTTATTTTTTTTAAAAAAGGGTTTTTAAAAAAAAAAGCATGCCATAAGGGCATTACCAGTGGACCCCCGGTTGTTTCAGAGGGACCTGAACAGATACCAAAATCAGGCCCATCAGCCGGGCTGTGGTTCTACGTTGGACTACGTGCAGCCAGCAGTAACAGTCTCGTTGATCAGGCCCGATCCACCGGGAGGCCTGGTCATAGACCGGGCCGCGGGGACGTTGATCCCGGAATGCCCTCCAGGTAGACTCCGGGTGGGGGAGCTTGGCCCTTGTGGCCCGGGATAATACAATCATGTCTTCCTACAGCTCTGATCACTACTCCCAATTCCTCATTACTCCTTATTCCATCGTCATTATTAATACCCCATTGGCCAATAATGCTAAATCTACAGCTGCACCTATCCTTACTACTTTTCCCCCCGCTATTATTGTTTTTTTTTATTTTTATTTTCATACTCAAAAAAAAAGATTAAGCATCGAAAGTAAGAGAAACTTTCAAGAAAAGTGACTGGCAGTGTGGGAAATAATTAACTATGGAAGCTTGTGAAAAATTTTTATTCTTCGAAAAAGAACATGATCCTGGAGACTTGGTTGTTGTCTAGAAAAAGTTGAGAGGGGGAGAAACAACGCCAGTAAGCAACGGGGGCAAATGTTACAGCTTGTGTCGGTGATAACAAAAAACTTCTTGTCGAAAACGTTTTACGGACAAAAAAGCCCAGCAATTTCAAGAAAAGCTGGTAAAAAAAGTGAACGCATAACCTCCAAATGTTTCCGATCAAATGTTGGCCCCCTTAATAGCAGAAAAGTTTATTTTATTTGGAACATTTTGTGAACTTTAGTAAAAGCATTATTCTCGGTCAGAATGCATTGCCGTCAGGACTGACCCCTTCTCCGAAAACAGTATATGAATTCTGCGAAAAAAAAGTGACAAGTGGTTTTTGGACGCACCAGGAAACTTGAGTAATTTGAAAGTGATCTTGCTGACTGTACTCCATTCGGGAGTACGAAATTTTTGTACAGGTAAAGATATTACGAACCAAACAGAAATAAAAATGTTCAATTTGGTCGGTCTGAAAATGAAGGAACGGAAGCATACGCTGGGATATTTTTCTTGAAGAATACGAGAATGATCAGCTCACAGTTAGTAAATTGACTTCATTAATGGAAAACTTTTTAAAAAAATCTGATAATAATTCAGTTGGTCCCAAAATATAGAAAACACTAATTGATTATATCGGTGTTCTGCTGTATGTACATATGTGAAAAAAAAGGAAAGCGGATATTGTTGTTCCTAGAGAATTTGTTAATTCAATAATAATTAAGAAATCATTACGAAATTCAACGCAGCCACAATGAAAATGAAGAAAAATGTGCATTTTTAAACAGCGCTTATTTAATAAAAAAAATGTAACGAGTAAAAATGTGGATAATAAAGAGTTTTGTCCCTTAGATGTTAAACATAAAACAAAGCTTGGAATATCAGCCTAAAATTTTACTACTTAATTGAAAATAATTACTGGAAATAAAGTTGAACGTCACCTTTGGTAGTGAATGAAGAAAATTGGTTAAAGATAATAGCAACACTGAAGTTGAGTCTTGCCATTCAAATGCATCACACTTTCGCTGAAGATATCTTGTTGAAACATTAAGCTACTTGGGCATTCTTCCTCTTACAGTAATGGTCAAAGTGGTGAGGCAACGCAGCACCCCTCGCAAATGGTGGCAATAGAACAGGTGTTCCTCTTGCAGCAAAACGTTGGCAGCAGTGTTCGGACGTTTGACGGATAAAATTCATTTCATGCAATGTGTATGATAACTTCAAGTATTTCGCGGGAAAAATGAAAAGAAGAATTAAAAGAAATAATTTTTGCAATGACAAAAAATATATAGCAAATGTAGCGATTCATAATTATTTAAATTTAACAAAATTATTAACCGAGATGAAGTTTAAACAACTCCTATCTTGGGAAAAAACTAATGGAAATACTGATCTGTGACAAGATGAAAGGCACTTCAAGCCAAGAAACCCAAAATAGGGGGAACAATGTATTAACACTAGTGGATTTGTCCCAAATTGTAACTTCGCCTGATCCTGCTTCAACTCACTTGACTGCAAAAAAAGCAGCTTTTCCGCCCATATGCTGTTCATTTCTTTAAGACTGATGGGCTGAACACATCGACTCCAGGCTGAGGGGCTGATTCCCCTACCCCTCCTCATCTTCCTCTGTTATTCTCTGTATTGACTGAAGAAGTCCCTGGCTGGAAAACGCTTCCTAAAATATCAAATGTTGTACTAGTGTTTCATTCTTCAGTTAAAATGTGTTAATTTATTCACACAAGACAACTTGTTGTCTGAAACAAGGAAGTGGGTTTTCAGATATTCCACGACCTCTAGGGGCACATTTCTAACTGATTAACTAAAGCATCCTACCGACAGGTGGGGAAAACAAAGAAATGAGTAAGTCAAGACACTTGGGAAAAATTTAAATAATTGTACCAAAATATGCGATATTCTTGCAACACTAACCTTTCCATTTAGAGCGATATTCTGAAATATAGTTATCAGAAACGCCTTTGATGGGGATACAGTGGTCGTTTATGACTTACTCAGTATTGACAGTAAAATAGTTGATACAGTTGTGGAAATAGTGTTTTAACCCTATCATTCTTCCTGGAGGAATGATAGAGTTAAAACACTACCTTGCCCTGTCTCCAGGTGGATCATAGCCAGATGAACCAGGCTGTTTATCGTACAAAGTCCAACATACGAACCACAGTCCGGTTGATCTGCTACTGATACTTCTATAATAAAATTGGTGTATGGATCTGGAAGCGGGGGGATGAATGATACTCTTCGGAGACTTGTTACTTTATTTGCTTCATGGTAACAGGCGTGTTTAAGTGTCCTGGGGCGACCCAGGGGGCCATGCCCACGAGGGAGAGAGGAAAAAGTGTAGGCCTACTGTCTACATTTTGCTCGGCCACCTACCCATGGTCGTCCTCGACCATGCTTGATTGAAAAAACCCCCTCTCGCAGGAACATATATACTGTGGACATGGACAAAAAAAATTCCTACAAAAGGGGAAAAAAAAAAGGGGGGTTTTCTAAACATCGTGGGCCCAGGGGCCCGGGGGGACACTGCATGCCTTCCTGTGTCTGAACAGATACTGCAACACAGGATACATCACTGTGGCTGAGCTATGATGCAACAGGGACGGTCTCCTCTGAAACTGTGAAGCAGTCATCGTAGTCACTGGGGTTCATCTTAGATCATACCTGGGTGCCCTCGAGTGAGGCGTCATCAGTACTTCTGGCAAACGACTCAGGAGGACATTTCTCGTCTGGTACTGTCGGGGGGGCCACTCCGGAGTGTGGGTGAGTCGTAGCAGAGACGACTCAGGCGAAACATCTGGGAGTCGTAGCAGCAAACACCATAACGGGAGTGAAGGGCTAGCAGTCAAAGTGACATCATCTTGTGCAGGCCTCGCTACCTCGCCAAAAATCGTAAAAAAAATCGCCAAATCGTCACCCAAACCGGTGACAAAAAAAACTGACGGTGACTACAGCGAAATGGACCAAATATGACCAAAACAGAAGACCGGCATTCAAATACCAGACCCGCTCCGACGTACAACCTGACAAGCAACGTTTACCACACAAGGGACTGCCCCCCCATATCAACTGCACAGTGTTATTGTGAAGTCAACAAAAGGGGGAAAAACTAATCAACAAAATACAAATGACAGGTCTGTAATGTAGTGTAGTGTCGATTTTTTTTCCCCTCATGCCAGGTGAGGTGGAAGTGATCATTTAAACATGGCTGACTGACATTTAATCACCAGCTACTGCCAGATGTACAACTACGAAGGACATTCTAATTATACTGTCAGTACCTGACCATCATATCAACTGGCAGGTTAAAGGGGGGGAAAAACAGGGGAAACCGATAAATCTACAAAAAAAATCCCGGGAAAATGTCAGGCTATACCGGCGGTTCTCCCTCAGTACTAAATGTGGGAAAAAAGTGAATAGTTAACCAACCAAGGATATTTTTAATAGCGGACTTCCATATTAGGACCAGTGTACATTAGGGAAAGGGAAAAAAGGAGAAAACGCCAAATCTAACGACAAAACTCCCGGGAATTTTGGGGGAGTGGGCCGTTTTTCCTCCTGCTTTTAAAAAATGGCTGACACATCAACTCTACGAGGAATAGCAACAACGACGAGCCCCGCTATATGGGACTGATGGGGCTGTGTACGGACATCGCCTTTGAAAACCTTTTTACACTGCCAGGATGGAAATGAGTTAAAGGGGATAGGGGAAAACCGGACTATGAAGTGAGGAGTGATGGGAGTTTACGAAGAAGGGGGCAAGTGAGGGGTAATCCGGGGATGTGATAACAGAAAATTTACTTTAAACCCGTGGTGATTTCTAGAGTCGATATTAGGCAGTGCTGGGGTCTGATAGGATCAGTGGTTTCTTTTTAATAAAAAAATAAAGAAAATAAAAAATTTTTGTTGTGAAATGATAAAGAGGAAGAGTAACTATGGCTGGCATCAGAGGGGGTTTAGGGGCCATAATGATATTTATCATTTTTGTGCATTTCTCGAAAGAAAGGGAAAACAGTCATGGGGTCTGGAAAAAAGGGGAATGAGGTGATAGCTCCCTGGGAAAATAAAGCCCAACAGTATCGCCGCAAAGGGTTTTGGGAACCCCACATCTCCAAAACAAAACAATGGCCCAGCTTTTATAGTGGCTCTATTAAGTGGCGATACAACTAATCCAGGGCCTCAATATATGGTACAGGACAAAACAGACAGATAAGTCATGGTGATAATGACGGTCCCGTTGCTAGTAATGTAAAAAACTTTTGTTTCAAGACAATAGAACCATTATTT
>WNWK01056149.1:0-11082 GCA_009830355.1 Cherax destructor
TGTTGTGTGTGTATGTGTTTTGTGTGTGTTGTGTGTTATGTGTTGTGTGTGTATGTGTTTGTGTGTGTGTTGTGTGTGTGTGTTTCGTATATCATATAATGTCAATTATGGAACACAACATGTCATGTGGTTATGTCTGAATCACGTATTGAACGAATATTAAGATACAACTTCAAGTCTGAAAGTCATAAATATATGTTTCTCGGTATTTTTGAATCGTATTTGTTTGGGGACATTCAGTGAGTCGAATCAGATTTGGGACCAAACCTCATTATAAATGGATTCTCTTTCCGACTGTCGAGAATATCAGATATTTTCGACTTTTCTCAGATCAACCAGTAGTTTTTTTTTTTAAATACTCAATTCACATTTTTATGGAGTGAAAATTTGGTATAAAAGACGATGACTGGAGAAAAAAATATCAGTTACAGTTCCATGGATGGAACATTTCTCACGTAACATACGCTTTAGAAGAACCTGTAGGCGATGTTTCGGTCCGTCTCGTGACCTGATGATGGTACAGGAGGGGAGGAAACATCTGAAACGTTGTCTGAAGGTTCATCTCACTCTGTGGGAAATTTGTAAGAAATAATTTCCAAACAAATGTTATAATCCTTGTGAGACATTTTTGTTTGATCTTCAGTTGGACCTTAATAAAAAAATTATTTTCCTCAACAAATTCTGATAAGGAAGATTTGTATTGGTTTATCTATTCTAACTAAGCAGAAAAAAAGCCAGAGGAACCAATACGATATATGTCTGATACGTTCCCACAAAAAAAATATATAATCATTTTATATCGGAACGAAAAAAAATGGGTAAAAAAATTTAATAATATTTCAAGTAATTCTTAAGAGCATTTAGGAGCATCTCGACATTTTCTAATTCAAATTCAAAACTTATAAATCCGAAAGCCCTTTCAATACATGTAGAAATCATTTTTTATAATTTAAGGCATTTCATATACTACTGCACTTAAAACATATATCTTAATTTCAGTTTTTTACACTTTCAATGTCTTCAAATAGTCACGAAAACATTGTTCATTTTATTTTTCAAGGCTAAGATTTAAAAATGGCCTAAAAAGTTAAAAGTTCATAAAAAAAATTTGAATGGGGCTATTGTTATTTATTTTGATTTTCAAAATCTAAGAAGATTTAAAAAATGGTCTAAAAGAAAACAATATTCTAAAAATTCGAAAGGTCTGCCCAGCCATCTTGGCTGCGACCTTCACGTACCTTGTTTACCTCTCGCTGTAAAATATCGAAATATCCTGCAGCTCAGGTGGCAGAGATCCTCGTCTCTTTGTTTCCATCAGAGAAGCATTCTTTGATGCCTCTGCACCGCCAACGAGGAAGCTTCTGTTTACACCGGACAATCCTGTAATTTGATGCCTCCTTGCTAACACACCTCTCCTCTCTGTTACTCTGAATGTTTTTGTCTCTCCTGTCTCTCTGTCTCTGTCTCTCTGTCTCTCTCTGTGTCTCTCTCTGTGTCTCTCTCTGTGTCTCTCTCTGTGTCTCTCTCTGTGTCTCTCTTGTGTCTCTCTCTGTGTCTCTCTCTGTGTCTCTCTCTGTGCTCTCTCTGTGTCTCTCTGTGTCTCTCTCTGTGTCTCTCTTGTGTCTCTCTGTGTCTCTCTCTGTGTCTCTCTCTGTGTCTCTCTCTGTGTCTCTCTCTGTGTCTCTCTCTGTGTCTCTCTCTGTGTCTCTCTCTGTGTCTCTCTCTGTGTCTCTCTCTGTGTCTCTCTCTGTGTCTCTCTCTGTGTCTCTCTCTGTGTCTCTCTCTGTGTCTCTCTCTGTGTCTCTCTCTGTGTCTCTCTTGTCTCTCTCTGTGTCTCTCTCTGTGTCTCTCTCTGTGTCTCTCTCTGTGTCTCTCTTGTGTCTCTCTCTGTGTCTCTCTCTGTGTCTCTCTTGTGTCTCTCTCTGTGTCTCTGTGTATCTCTCTCTCTGTGTGTCTCTCTCTCTCTCTCTCTCCCCCCGGAGACACTGGAGGACAGGAAGGATAGGGGGACATGATAATGACATAAAATACCGAGAGGAATTGACAAGGAGGATAGGGACAAGATTCTTCAGTGGTGGGACACAACAACAAGAGTACAACTGGAATTGAAAACTTAGATAGGTCACAGTCATAGAGTTCGGAAGTGGAACAATCTAGAAGTGATGTAGTGGAGGCAAGATCCATACATAACTTTAAGAAGAGAGTGGACTTAGTAGCGATCAGCGACGAGGCGCGCCAGGACCTGTGACCCGACCCCTGCAACCATAAACAGGTGCGTACAAATGAGCACACACACACACACTCAAGAACAAAATTGGCCCTTAATCTCCATTCCCAGACATTATCCTGCTGTCTTGAGCTTCCATAAACCATAATGATTTACAAACACCCTCTTATCTTGGTTCTTAAAGGTCCTTTGCCTCTAAATTTGTTCTTTATTACACTGGCTCCTATTTTTCACAACGTGAACAGAATATTAAAGAAGATCCATTTATAACAAAGTTTTAACTTCATAATAAATTAACCAAAAAAAAATATATTATGGATGTATAGAGGTATAACATCATGAATAGATTATCATTATATGTATGATAAACATTTTAGAAAATCGAAAAGTTGAAGAATGAGACCTTGTGTAAAATTGGCTCCATCAGTTCAAAAAGGAGAAAGGTAGAAAAAAGAAGAGGAATTTGAGGTATAGTCCCTTAGCCTGGAATCGATGTGTTTAGTCCATCAGTGTTGAAGAAAGTTCAGCATATGCTGGGAGAAGTGGCTTATATACTGCACTTGAGTGAATAACATCCTTCTTAAGAGCTGCCTTGATTCCAGGGTTTAGGCTACTCTCTAACTTCCTGAATCGATTCTTACTCTTTTCATTTCCTACAGAGCAATCTGGCACATATCAAACAAAGGCACGTATTAATAACCTGGATAGTAATGACTGTAAGACTATACGTCGGCTGATAGTATCTAGCCAGAGAGTTACTGCTGTATTCTCAAATAACTGAAATGAACTGATTTTTTTCTGTCTTGTGAACTAAGATAACGGGTAAATATTACAAATTTACATTTACATTCTTTAACGCCTTGCTTTTCTACGTGCTTCTTAAAAGTTCTTATTTTGTAATATTTCCCTTCGTACGTAGGGTTGCGTGCAGAACAGTAACAGCCTGGTTGATCAGGCTCTGATTCCACCTGAGTCCTGGTCAGACCGGGCCGCAGGGGCGTTGACCTCGAAACCCTCTCCAGGTATACTCCAGGCATATTCCAACCTAGAAGACCTGGTCAGAGACCAGCCGTGAGTACGATAATCCTTACAACCACTAGCAGATAGGAACGAAACTATAGCAGAAAAAACAATATAATAATTGCAAACTAATGCTCAGCTCTCATAATTATATTAAGTGACGCACTATACAATCCGAATCTTATTGCTTCAATTCCAAACTTCCTTAGTCCGATGGGCAATTCAATTTCATCACGATAACTCTCTCCCAAGACGGTGGTAATTTCCTTAAAACATGTTAAGGTCACGTCCTGCCAGACTGTTAGGGCGGCTCTCTAATCTCTTCAGTTCAATGGAATATAACTGTGACATAGCGTAATAATGAGTCTGAAGCTATATATATATATATATATATATATATATTAGACAACCACTATGAAAAAATAGAGGAATTCCAAGCGCTTTCGTGACTACTCACATTATCAAGGAACTATAAAGGAAACATGACAAGAGGACTTATATAAGGGGCAAGACTACACCTCACAGTCATCACACTAACAAAGACAACACCTCACAGTCATCACACTAACAAGACTACACCTCCACAGTAGCGTAACATCTCACGACTCTGGAGAGGAAAAACAAGAAAGGACCTGAAACTCTTCCCAAAATTAAGATTAGTCCAATTTATCATTAAATTCTTCCCAAATTTTATTAATTATAAAAGAATCCAATTTATATAAACCAAAAGAAATATTCATATTATTTTCAAAACTGCTTTTAATGAAACATGATTCTATTATATTCCTCTCAACCATGGACTTGCTTGATACAACCTTCTCAGCATTTTGAAAATCAATTGGATGGTTAAAGTCTCTCACATGAATAAATAGAGCATTAGAATCTTGTCCAGTTCCAATGCTATATTTATGTTGTTTTAATCTTAGTTCAAGACTTTTACCAGTTTGACCATAATAAACTTTATCGCATATTTTACAGGGAATCTTATAGACACATCCGTCAGCATTTTGGGAAATTTTTATCAAAAAGTCTTTTTACTGTATCAAGATTTTTAAATACAACTTTGATATTAAAATTCTTAAGAAGGAAGCATATCAACCAAGTTTTCATGGTAAGGGAGAACCAACATATTTTTGGTTGAATAAGGTTGGTTGTCCCTTTTAGGATTGTAAAATGTATTCCTAGCTATTTTAAAAGATTTATCAATTATGTTTCTAGGGTATTTTAAATCATTAGCTATTTCATAAATTTTAGGATTTCTTCATCTATGAACTCTAGACTACAAATACGTAAAGCTCTCAAAAACATTGAAGAAAAAACAAACACTTTAACTCTATCTTGATGTGAAGAGTAATAGTGTAGTACATAGGAACAATTATTTGTAGGTTTTCTGTAAATTTTAAATTTAAAATCAATGTTACCCTTAATAATAAAAACATCTAGGAAGGGCAATGAGTTATTTACTTCGAATTCAACAGTAAAATTTATAGAATGAGCTAAGCTATTTAATTTAACAAAAATGGTTTATGTCTACATTCTTAGGCATAAGGCACAAAATATCATCAACATATCTATACCACTTAGCTCTATTGGGAAGGATAGTGTTAAGCAATCTTGTTTCGAAAAATTCCATATATAAGTTATAAGAACAGGTGAAAGAATTGCCCATTGCCATACCCAAAATTCTGTGTGTAAAACTCATCATTAAATACAAATTTTGCATCAACAATACAAAAGTTTAATAAGTTTTTAAAGATAGTAGAACTGCAATGGTAAATCATAATTAACAGTTCTTCAATAAAAATTAGTAAATCATCAACTGGAACTTTTGTAAACAAGGAGGTAACATCAAAACTAACCATATTGAAATCATTTAAATTAGTCAAGGTGCTAATTTATCAACTAAATCTAAGTTGTTTTTAACATTTAAATTAGAAATTTTTTCCAACAATTGGGCTCAAAATATCAACAAGCCATTTAGAAAGTTTATAAAACTGAACCTATAGAGCTAATAATTGGTCTAACAGGATTACCAGGTTTGTGTGTTTTTATTAATCCATACATATAAGGTAAAGATGGATTAGTAGAAATTTTTTAATTAATTCATCTTTGCCCTTCAATAGATGTTTTATTGTTTTATTGAAATTGCTGTTAACAGTTTCTAAGGGATTCTTTCTAAGTTTAGAATAGGTTTCAAAATCATCTAGGAGGTTATTCATTTTATCTTGGTAATCGGTTTCTTTCTAATTACAATTGCATTTATTTTATCTGCTTTAGTAAGACGCAAATTTTTATTATTCAAAAGTGAATCATAAGACTTAAAAATCTTTGAGGGCAATTGGGAATATTTTGTTTTAACATTGAGCTATATACCATCCCCTTACTAATATTAATTTCATCAGCGGATAAATCCCGAGGATTTTACTAAATTACAAAAGGCTTTTGCAATTTCAACATTATTAAGTTTTTGAAGTTGCAAAACTTAAACCAGAAACCAAGAGCAACAGTTGTATTTTTATCTAATATTTCATCTGATAAGTTAATTACAAAATTGTTATTAGAGTGCTTGGTCAATCACTATTTTCAATTAAATTATCTAATTTTCTTTGTAGTTTGTTTTTGAGATTATTACAAATTCTTCTGAGTTTATTATGCAATGATCCAACATACTATGTTGCCATTCTGATGGAATAGCTTGATAAAAGGAGTATTTTTTTGAGTATTTTTTTGATGATTTACTAAGTTTCTTATCTGAAGAACTGGTTAATTATGATTTACCATTGCCAGTTCTACTATCATTAAACTTATTAAACTTTGTATTGTTGATGCAAAATTTGTATTTAATGATGAGTTTTACACACAGAAGTTTGGTATGGCAATGGGCAATCCTCTTTCACCTGTTCTTAGTAACTTATATATGGAATTTTTCGAAACAAGATTGTAACACTATCCTTCCCAATAGAGCTAAGTGGTATAGATATGTTGATGATATTTTGTGCCTTATGCCTAAGAATGTAGACATAAACCATTTCCTTGTTAAATTAAATAGCTTAGCTCATTCTATAAATTTTACTGTTGAATTCAAATAAATAACTCATTGCCCTTCTAGATGTTTTTATTATTAAGGGTAACATTAATTTTAAATTTAAAATTTACAGAAAACCTACAAATAATTGTTCCTATGTACACTATTACTCTTCACATCAAGATAGAGTTAAAGTGTCGGTTTTTTCTTCAATTTTTTTGAGGCTTTACGTATTTGTAGTCTAGAGTTCATAGATGAAGAAATCTCTAAAATTTATGAAAAAACTAATGATTTAAAATACCTAGAAACATAATTGATAAATCTTTTAAAATAGCTAGGAATACTTTTACAATCCCAAAGGAACAACCAACCTTATTCAACCAAAAATATTTGGTTCCCCCTTACCATGAAAACTTGGTTGATATGCCTTCCTTTCTTAAAATTTTAATATCAAAGTTGTATTTAAAAATCTTGATACAGTAAAAAGACTTTTGATAAAAAATTCCCCCCAAAATGCTGACGGATGTGTCTATAAGATTCCTGTAAAATATGCGATAAAGTTTATTATGGTCAAACTGGTAAAAGTGGAAATAAATGGTATAAAATATGACACAATGGAAAAATAAACACATAAGCAGTATAATGTGATCCTTTATTGACAACGTTTCGCCCACGCAGTTGCTTTATCAGTCACAGACAGATCTACCTGGAAAATGAGCAACATGGAGATATAATAGGGTACAGTCAGGTGGAGAATGCTGGGTCAGGTGGAGAAAGCTGCATGTGAGTCTTAAAAGTAGTGTGATAGTTGAAAACATAGTGTGACTTAAAGGACCTGCAGTGTACCATTCTTGAGTTCTAGGTGGGATAGCGTTGAAGAAGTTTCTTGGCAATGGTTCAGCTATGTTGTAGAAGCCGTTGTTCTGGTTGAGTTGTTGGATATACAGATGAGTGATGATTCTAGGATTCTTCGGTATTGCGTGTTGTCTTCTCTGGCGATGAGTCTTGCGTTTCTGTAGTTGATTAAATGGTTGTGTAAATTTCGGTGTTGAACACAGGCATTTCTTGAGTCGTCAGATCTGCCTGCGTACTGGTGTTCTGAAATGCGTGTTTGTAGGTCTCTGGATGTTTCACCAACATATAATTTGCTGCAGCCATTACAAGGGATTGTGTATACCCCTGCCGTGGATTGAAGCTTTTCCTGTCTGTTACTGGTAATGTCCTTAATGGTGGGGATGTGGAGGTGGATACTCGGAATGAGGTCTTAGAAAAATTTGGAAACTTGTTTGGAAATGGAGTTGGGGAAGGACTATGTATCTCTTCTCAGAGTGTCTTCTCTGGGTGTGTTGAAGATGTTTAAAGTCTTGAACTAAGATTAAAACAACATAAATATAGCATTAGAACTGGACAAGATTCTAATGCTCTATTTTCATGTGAAGACTTTAACCATCCAATTGATTTTCAAAATGCTGAGAAGGTTGTATCAAGCAAGTCCATGGTTGAGAGGAATATAATAGAATCATGTTTCATTAAAAGCAGTTTTGAAAATAATATGAATATTTCTTTTGGTTTTTTATAAATTGGATTCTTTTATAATTAATAAAATTTGGGAAGAATTTAATGATAAATTGGACTAATCTTAATTCTTGGGAAGAGTTTCCCGGTCCTTTCTTGTTTTTCCTCTTCACAGAGTCGTGCGATGTTACGCTACTGTGAGTGTAGTCTTTGTTAGTGTGATGTGACTGTGAGGTGTAGTCTTGCCCCTTATATAAGTCCTCTTGTCATGTTTCCTTTTATAGTTCCTTGATAATGTGAGTAGTCACAAAGCGCTTGGAATTCCTCTATTTTTCATAGTGGTTGTCTTGCATATTCTGATATCACCTGATTACTGTGATCTTTTTGCATATATATATATATATATATATATATATATATATGATGGGTGTGTGAGAGGAAGAGAGACAGAAACAACTACAATAAGAACATAAAAAGAATAGAAGATAACGAATTGCCTAGTAATTATATGCCATAATAAAATGAATGACAATTGAACAAAAACAAAAATTCAGAAAAAAAAAAAAATTACATTCATCAAATAAAAAAATTTCTGCATTGGTTGGGGGAGAAGGTTATCATCAGGGGGGAAGGTTATCATCAGGGGAAGGTTATCATCAGGGGGAAGGTTATCATCACCAGACTGGCCTCAGGTAGGTGGCTGAAGGCATGTGTCCATAACAAGAACCAGAAGCATTTAACGTGTGTTAACACGTTCTAATATTATTATTATTGTTTTATTTTGAGACGAATGGGATGTAAACAAGTTTGACTCGAGAAGAGTCAGAGTCTGCTCTAATTTATGAATCAAGAGCTTATAAACAAAGGCCACTGAAAGGAAGATATCTTTGATATTTTCTGAGTTCGTAATAAAAAAAAAGGCACCCTTTTTTGAAGGCGATAAAGGAAAAGAATATTTAATAAATTGGGGTTCCTTTAAGGTGAAAAGGCAGTTCATACCTATGAAAAATCATTTTTATTTGTAAAGAAAAAAGGTAACTCTGACCTCTCAAATGTGAAAAAAAAAAATCTAATTTTTGCACGCGCGCCACACAAAACCACGCTACTGAAAAAACACTAATCCAAAAAAAAAAAAAAACTTTAGTCCTGGGCTGGCCATTAATCTTCGCCTAGCACAATTCGTGAGCGGGAAGGTGACCAAAGAAACATTCTCCTTGTCACCATCTTCTCTTTGTCTTCCAGTCTCTGTGAATATTTTTCTTCATCTCGAGCACCAGAGAATGTTTGTGAGGAGTCTGGAGGCTCCTGGGAGGACTGGGTGAAGGTGCCTCTGGAAGGCCCTGGGACGAGGCTGGGGTGAAGAGTGCTCTGGAGGCTCCTGGGACGGGGCGGGGGGTGAAGAGGTGCCTCTGGAGGCTCCTGGGACGAGGCGGGGGTGAGGTGCCTCTGGGCTCCTGGGACGAGGCTGGGGTGAAGAGGTGCCTCAGGCTCCTGGGACGGGCGGGGTGAAGGGGTGCCCCTGGGGCCCTGGGACGAGGCGGGGTGAGGGTCCTCTGGAGGCTCCTGGGGAGGCTGGGGTGAAGAGGCCTCTGGGGCCCCTGGGGACGGTGGGAAGGGTGCCTCTGGGGCCCTGGGACGGCGGGGGTGAAGGGTGCCTCTGGAGGCTCCTGGGACGGGCTGGGGTGAAGAGGTGCCTCTGGGGGCTCCTGGGACGGGCTGGGGTGAAGAGGTGCCTCTGGAGGCTCCTGGGACGAGCTGGGGGGAAGAGGTCCCTGGAGGCTCCTGGGGGAGAAGGCTGGGGGAGGGTGCCTCTGGGGCTCCTGGGACAGGCGGGGTAAAGGGTGCCTCTGGAGGCTCCTGGGACGGGCTGGGGGGGCCTCTGGGGCTCCTGGGAGAGGCTGGGGTGAGAGGTGCCTCTGGGGCCCTGGGGGACGGGCTGGGGTGAAGAGGTGCCTCTGGAGGCTCCTGGGACAGGCTGGGGTGAAGAGGTGCCTCTGGAGGCTCCTGGGACGAGGCTGGGGTGAAGAGGTGCCTCTGGAGGCTCCTGGGACGAGGCTGGGTGAAGGCCTCTGGAACTCCTGGGAGGCTGGGCTGAAGAGTCCTTTGAGGCTCATGGGGAGGCTGGGGTGAAGAGGTCCCTCCTGGAGGCTCGTGGGACGAGGCTGGGGTGAAGAGGTGCCTCTGGGGCCCCTGGGGGAGGCTGGGGTGAAGAGGTGCCTCTGGAGGAAGATCTCTTCCACCACCTTCATATTTCATCCAAATAATCTTATTGTGTTTTTTATATATATATATATATATATATATATATATATATATATATATATATATATATATATATATATATATATATATATATTCGTGCCGAATAGGTAAAACTGGTCATTTAAAGAACTCATTTAAAATTAAGTCATTTTAAAATTTTCTGTTATACGTTTAAAGATATATATTTTTTATTTTGTTAATTAAAAATTAAAATTTTTTGCATCAAAAGAACCTTAGAAAACTTACCTAACTTATAACAAGCGAAATTTTAAATTTTAAACCTATTCCAACAAATATATTTTAGAATTTACAGTAATTTAATAAACAAACAATTAAATATATTTGTTTTCGTTATGTTCAGAATGATTTTGCGAAATTCTGCATACACAAATTTTCGCTTCTTATTCGGCAAGAAGGCGTTTCTATTTTGTTTATTTAATGCCATGATAGTGGCTTTTTCCGTTAGAATAATGGTAACCATACCATACAGCCGTACCGTGACTGTTGGTGACCATCAATAATTTAAATACCAGGTTCATGGTTACCACAGCTCTAACTACCATTTACCATCAACGCACAGTACCGAGCTATAAGAACTCAAGAGCAACTCCAGGGAACAATACAAGAACCATGGTTACCATATGAACCTTCTCTATTTTCCTTGCTACCATAACCTCCCCAAACCCCCCCACACACAAAGACACCCCACACACAAAAGCGAAAATAAAAGCCAAATAAAAATTTCAATTCAATAATAACACCTTTGGTTTAATTACATAACGTTATGAGCTATTTATTCTTTTATCATTGCAATAAATTTTGATAGATGTGTCTCGTGTATTACTTAATTACATTAGACCCAATTACAATATTACATAAATACCAGTTACATTTGTTATTAAGTACAGTTGGAATTATTGAAGGACTCTTGATTCAAAAATTGCTAATGTTTTCACCTTCCTCTATCAAACCTCCCTTTACATTCCCCCGGACACAATCAAGGGACCAGGGTTCGATCTAGGGAAAGCGTGGG
>WNWK01056150.1:0-11082 GCA_009830355.1 Cherax destructor
GACCTAGAAAATGTACAGAGAACCTTCACAGCACGCATAACTGCGATAAACCACCTCAATTACTGGGAACGCTTGAAGTTCCTAAACCTATGCTCCTTAGAACGCAGGCGGGAGAGATACATTATTATATACACTTGGAAAATCCTAGAGGGATTAGTACCAAACTTGCACACGAGAGTCACTCCCTACTAAAGCAAAAGACTCGGCAGATGGTGCAACATCTCCCCAATGAAAAGCAGGGGTGCCACTAGCACATAGAGAGACATAGAGAGGGGCCCAAGCCTGTTCAACTGCCTCCCAGCATACATAAGGGGGATTACCAATAGACCCCTGGCTGTCTTCAAGCAGGCACTGGACAGGCACCTAAAGTCGGTACCTGACCAGCCAGGCTGTGGTTCGTACGCTGGACTGCTTGCGGCCAGCAGTAACAGCCTGGTTGATCAGGCCCTGATCCACCATGAGGCCTGGTCACATTTCGGGCAAATTATGCCAGTTTTGTCCCAGGATGCGACCCACACCAGTCCACTAAGTCTCAGGGACCCATTTTACTGATGGGTGAACAGGGACAGGGACAGCAGGTGTCTTATGGAAACACGTCCCTAATGTTTTTCAGCCGTACCGGAGGAAATTCGAACCCCGGACCTCGGTGTGTGACCTGAGTGCGCTTGCGATTAAGCTACGGGACACCCTAAAGTACTGTCTTACTTCATCTGTCTGCTGCTAGGTAAGTACTGGTCTGTCATGCTATCTGTTTTTGGCATGCTTATTAGATGTATGCCTTGCTCCTGTTCCACTGGATATTTCCCTGCCATCCTGTCCTGACTTTGCATTTTGCACAAGGTGCGGTTAAAACATCTGATATTGTTAATGATATATAAAACCTGACACAAGACTTGATGTAAAAGGCTTCGGCGAAGATTCGCTCACTGACCTAATAGTTCACTGACTTACTAACTCCCTGACTTACTAACTCCATGACTTACTAATTCCCTGACTTATTCCTTGACTAACTGGCTGACAGTCCCTGGTTGCCCATAAGTTAGAGTCATGGTTGTATTCCTAAGTACATAACATTTGGTTAAATTCTAGCACAGACGAATTGATACAAGCTGCCGAGAGTTCCAAAAAGAGAGGAATTTACTTGAGTACTATATAAATCGTCGCGTGACTAACACTCACGCACACTGAACAGGTTACTAGAGAACACCTGCAACATGCCACCTATATATTAATTTATAGTCACAGTAAGCATAGTTCTTCTTCTTAATAATAAAGTTTAGTATTTAGGTACAGATACACATAAGTACAGTTATCATAAAAAGTAACATGTGTAAATTACCCAGAATAACCCAAAAAAGTCAAAGTGACTTATTTCCACTGGTGTCCTTGGAACAGTGTTAGTGATAAGCGAGTAATATAAGCTGGTACCTATTGTATAAATTATCGTGACTTCATGAAAGAACTGAAATAGAGTAATCATTATCATATAATTGGTAGGTAGATTCAAAATAAGAGGAAAGTAAAAAAAAAAGAGTGAAAGTGAATGAATTAAGGAACACGATGGTTAACATAAGCAAACCCTGGAAGAAATGTTAGCTAATGTGAAAGTGATGAGCAGGGGGAAGCTTGAGGTAGGGTGCGAGAATACAGTGCTAAAGTATACTACATAGATTTATTATGATAGTAGGACAGATGTCAGAGGGAAGAATATTGATAGTTGAAATGAAGCAAAAACGATGGTAAGAGAGAAAAAAAATAGCTTTTTATAAGGTTTTCAATGTTAAAAAATCGAATAAATACGTATACATCAAAGATCTTTGAGAATTTTGATCTGTCAAACTTCCCGGGGTCGCTGATATCCTTGGTGAGAACCCTTAGTAACTTAGTTTATTCAGGTAGGGGTACACATAAATACAGTTACATAAATTATCCTACACAGCAGCATGTGTGTAGATAACCTAGGATAACCCAAAAAAGTCAGAGAAAGCTAATTATTTCAATTGGAACCCTTACTTTTATTTTATTAAAAACACCTGTACAACAATTTTGTTTTTGACAGCTCTAATTACAGAAAAATGTTAAATAGATATATTACAGTTTTAAAAATTGCTGTAATCTAGTAGTGAAGCATGGTATGGGATGTTGAAATGACTGAGTCGAGTTTGTGTACATCATCAGTAGTGCCGCTGGGGAAGTACGCTGGGTTAGACTCATACGTCCGGCTGCTGAGTGAATTGGGCTGCTCCTTTTCTTGTTCTCTCGCTTGGGCATGATACCAAGGCGCTTCCTGGGACAGGAATACCCAGTTAACCGTATAGTTGTGTCGGAAAAGTAGTCATTTGACTCAGGAAGTGAAGCGACCTAGTTTAACAAGTTCCTGGACGGGCTGTCACCACCAGCTGGAATCGTCGAGGTAGGTCATTTAACACTTTTTATCCCTATGTTTTCAGGTTAAGGTTCAACAATCGCTGTTGTGAGGGCCTCATTATATCTAGCAATGAACCAAGGCTGAATGAGAGCGTGCATGACCATTGCTGCACCCTTGACCTTATACACGCTATGGGACACTGGGTTTCTGAACCAGCTGGAGTTTTGTGAACGAATAAGCCAATATTTAGGCTTTCGGTACATACCATAAATTATTTTTTTACAATGGTCCCGATGACGCAAAAAAGTACTCAACGTACATTTAACCTAGGATAACCAAGTAAAGTCAAACTGACTTATTTCCATTTGGATGGTAATTAGTAACAAGAATGAAGGAACACTGGATCATTATTGATAAGATTCCCAAGACAGAGCCCCATCAGCATTACACACTTAACACAACATATCCCAATCCATATCACAGGAAAATACTCACCTGTTGTGATTTTTTTTATTTTTCAATGAATCAGCCATAACAATAATGATACTAATGATGTGACTTGATTGCAGTGGGTCACTGGTCACAGCAGGGCTGGCCTTAGGAGGTGCAGGGCCCAATTGGAACAACTTTGGTGTGTCCCCATGTATGGAAAGCTATCAAACTGTGCGCTTAAAAAATGCATGCGAGTTAATAGACCAAACAGATCTAAAATACATTTTAATATAAAATTGCATACATGTAACCTGGAGTTTACCTGGCGAGGGTTCCGGGGGTCAACGCCCCCGCGGCCCAGTCTGTGACCAGGCCTCATGGTAGATCAGGGCCTGATCAATCAGGCTGTTAATGTTGGCCGCACACAAACTGACGTACGACGTAAGCCTACAAGTAACAAAATTTGTATATCACCTCTGAAAAGTACATAGTCTCAATACCACTTGCTTTAGTGACTGTGAAATTATTTATTAAAAATATTAATTTATTTTTGTTCAGAAAAAAAAATGAAAATTTAAGTGCACTGTTGGAAACAAATTATCATTCATCGCACTGATAAAAAAAAACCCACAGCATACTGTTTTTAATGTCCTATGTCCGGTACAGTCACCACGCCATCGGGCAACTTCGCCACCGCTTTCGGGGAAATTTGCTAACATATTATATCCAAAGCCCTCCCCTTTTTTTTACTCCGTGTTGTTGTGTTTACTTGACAAGCCGAAAGTAGATTACACTAGTGCAGGGCCCCCTTAGGCCAGCCCTGGGTCACAGCTTCAACAACACTCGCCTAGACCACTCCACAAACTTTCATGATTTTATCTTACCCAACCTAGCCTAAACTAGAATAATAAATATTAACAGAGGAAGTGATTAAAGATAGTAGGTGGTAGTGCATTGGTAAGTGTTGGTGGTGAGGCTGCGACCAGCCACCTGCTGCCTCCAAGTTAATGTTCATGGCATCATTATTATGAGTTATGGCTGATATGTTGATAATTAACTGTCCACAACAGAGGTTTCCTGTGCTATGGATTTTTGGTAAGTGTGTAATGGTAACAGGGTTCTGTCTAGAAAATTTTATCATTGACAGAATACAGCAGTAGGCCTACTGGCCCATACTTAGAAGATCCTTGGATTCAACCCTTCCCACTCACCTATTTGCCCAGTCTGTTCTAAGAGCTACCCAATGAATTCACTTCAGTAAAACTAATAACTGATTCTAGGCAGGTTGTACTTAAATCCAACTCTACTTACTCTTATATTTGTCTAACCTATTTTTAAAGATCCCCAAGGATTTAGCTTCAATAACCCTACTTAGCAGATTGTTCACTCAGACAGTTCTATTTCCAAACCATTACTTTCCTACATCCTTTCTAAATCAAAATTTTTCCTGTTTAAATCCATTATTTTGTGTTCCCTCATTACTGGATATCCTTAGTATTCTATTTATATTGTCTTTATGCCTATCTTCCACTAATATACGTACTGTACTTCAGTATCTTTCCTCATTCTACATCTTTCAAGAGAGTAGGGTCTGGGCTTTTAATCTATTGGGTGAAAATTTGGTGGCAGAGACTTATCCCCTGATTTAAATATAGGAATTGCATTGCATTAAATTAAATAATTCATGTCAAGTACAGTGGAACCTCAACTTACAAGTTTAATCCGTTTCGTGACTTAGCTCGAAACTCAATTTCCTCGTACATATATCAAATCAATTTTCCTCATTTAAATTAATTGAAATGCCATTAATCCGTTCCAGTGAAATTCCTGCTCTCGGGAGGCAGGACAAAATACTTCAATATGACGCTAATATTGACTCTATGGCTTATTTATCTATCACAATTCATCTAATATGATATAATAAACAATATAAATAACATAGAAACATGATATATACTCTAGAATGAATAAAATAGTGATCCTCGTGTTTCGGTCTTAATCCGTTCCAGGAGCTAGACCTTAACTTGAATTATTCGAAAGTCAAAACCTTATTTCCCATAAGAAATAATGTAAATACAATTAATCCGTTCCACCCAAAAATATTCACAAAAAATACATTTTAATTATAGTTCTACATACACAAAACATTATTAACACAAAATATTAAATACGTACTACATAATAAATAAATAACATAATAATAAATAACATTTACAGTAGACCCTCAGTTAACAAAAGGTCTAGTTAACGAAAAAATCGGTTACCGAAAGCTTTTTTCGCAATCAGGTAGCGAAAAAAGCTCGGTTAGCGAAACGTATTAGACGTGTCCGCCTGCTCCACGCCTGGCCTGCGCCTGCGCAAGACACCACTGTAGCGTTGTTTACCATTGAGAGAACATTACCCAGCGCGCTCTTTTAAACATTCACAATACATTTGGTGTCTTTTTTGGTGGTTTAGTGATTGTCACTGGGAAATAAGTCACCATGGGTCCAAAGAAGCTTCCTAGTGGCACCCCAGTGGTAAAGAGAGTGAGGAACATAATCGAACTGAAGAAAGAGATAATAGAAAAATATGAGAGTGGCGTACGTCTGAGTGATCTTGCCAGGATGTAAAAGAAAAGTGCATCTACTATCGGCACTATCCTGACAAAGAGAAAGGAGATCAAGGAAGCTAATGTTGCAAAAGGGATTAATTTGTTAACGAAACAAAGATCGAAAACAGTGGATGAGGTTGAGAAGTTACTGATGGTGTGGATCCATGAAAAACAGAGAGCGGGTGATAGTATTTCTAGGGCGATAATTTGTGAAAAGGCAAGGAAGTTGCACGCAGAACTTGTCAAGACAATGCCTGGAACCAGTGGTGATGTGAGTGATTTTAAAGCCACCAAAGGCTGTTTTGAGAGGTTTAACCCTTTCAGGGTCCAAGGGGGGTCTCCGAAACTCGTTCTCAGGGTCCAAGAATTTAAAAAAAAATAAATTATTTTTTCTTATGAAATGATAGAGAATCTTTTTCCGATCATAACGCCACAAAAAATATGAAATTTGATCGAAAACTAATGGAATTATACTTTCGCGAAGTTAGCGGTAGCCATGACACTTACGCATCGGCGATTTTGCCCACTTTGAGCCCTATTTTCGGTAAATTCCAATGTTTCAGTCAACTAACATTATAGCTATTTCGCTAGAACTCCATTTCTTCTATCGATTGAGTACAAGAAACCGCCTATTTACCAATTACAACTACCCAAAATAGTGGTCAGAAAATGGCAATTTGGCCAATTTCACACAAATTTCAAACGATGCCAATTTCAAAATAGGGTCCAGAATAAACAAGGCAGACATTCCTGGCACTAAAATAACGTCTTCTCTGTTCATTAGTCACGTTTCCAGGCCCCTCTTACATTACTTTTGCTTTTCATTTTGAATTTTTATTCTCACAAAAAAATAGAAGATTTACTGTTATGTATACAACTGCATCATTGTAAAAATGGTATAAATAATATTAGAGCACTTGTGCATGAATATTAGACTCGCCAGTTGATGTGTATTGGACGCATGGTGTGATTTGTTTACTCTTGAACATTGTCAAAAATAGAACATTTTCGCTACTTTGATCTCAATTTCAAGGTATTTGTCATTGTCAAACCAATCAAAATCATCTCTATTTCTGTAATATATCTTCCATTCTATCAAATGAGACCAAGAAAACGAGAATACATCAATAAATACCATACGAAAATAGACTGCAAAGTCGCTGTTTTAAACCAAAAACATGGTCAGAGTTTTTTTTTCCTCATTATGCACTGTGTGGTGCAGGAATTTTTTTTATACTGCGCACACTGACCGCACAGACCCATTCTATCACATTTAGGCCTAACAGCCTGTTTCTGCTTGATTTGAGGGTGTTAGAATTTAGGCGTACTAGTACGTCAATAACCCCAGGGCGTAAGCAGTACTAGTACGTCAATAACCCTGAAAGGGTTAAGAAACGTAGTGGCATACACAGTGTTGTGAGCCATGGTGAGGCAGCCAGCTCAGACAAACGTGCAGCTGAAAAATTTGTGAGTGAATTTAAGGGGTTTGTAGAGGCTGAAGAATTCCTTCCCCAACAAGTGTTAAATTGTGATGAAACAGGCCTGGTTTGGAAGAAAATGCCCAACAGGACCTTCATTACTCAGGAGGAAAAGGCACAGCCAGGACACAAGACTATGAAAGACAGGCTAACTCTTATGATGAGTGCCAATGCCAGTGGTGATTTTAAAGTGAAGCCTTTACTGGTGTATCACTCAGAAAATCCCAGACCCTTCAAGAAACACAGTGTTGACAAGAATAATTTGTGTGTGCATTGGAAGGCTAACACCAAGGCATGGGTCACTACGGAGATTTACAAGGAATGGGTGACTGGAGTGTTTGGCCCTAGTGTAAGAAATACCTCCTGCTCCTGCTCATCCTCACAACTTGGAAGAGTTGTTGCCTGATGAGTTCAGTTTCATCAGAGTGAAGTTCTTGCCTCCTAACACCACTCCTCTCATCCAGCCCATGGACCAGCAGGTCATTGCAAACTTCAAGAAACTGTACACCAAAGCAGTGTTTCAGAGGTGCTTTAATATGACCAATGACTCTGCATTGACCCTAAGAGAGTTCTGGAAAGATCACTTCAATATCGTGCATTGCCTAGGCCTTATAGGTAAGGCTTGGGAGGGAGTGACTTCCAGGACTTTGAACTCTGCTTGTAGACCACTGTGGACAGATTGTGTTGAAAAGAGGGATTTTGAAGGATTTGAGGCTGACCCTGACGACCCTGTGCCTGTTGTGGAAGATGTTGTGGAAGATATTGTGGAAGATATTGTGGCATTGGGGAACAGCCTGGGGTTGGAGGTGAGTGGTGAGGATGTGGAAGAGTTGGTGGAGGAGCACAGGATAGAGCTAACAACTGAAGAGCTGCAAGAGCTTCATCTGGAACAGCAACAGACCACAGCTGAGGTTATTGCTTCACAGGAGGAGGAAGAGAGAGTGAAGGAGGTGCCTTCTTCAGAGATTAAGGAAATTTGTTCAGTGTGGAATAAGGTGCAGACATTTGTTGAAAGACACCATCCTGAGCAAGCTGAAATGAGCCTTCTGTGCAACCACTTCAGTGACAGAGCCATGTTGCACTTCAGGAAAGTATTAAAGAGTCCCCAGAAACAGAGGACTCTGGACAGTTATTTTTCTAAGAAGAGTTCTAGTGACTCTCAAGCTGGTCCTAGTGGCATTAAAAGACCAAGAAGGGAAGTAACCCCAGAGAGGGACTTGTTACCTGAAGTCCTTTTGGAGGGGGATTTCCCTTCCAACCACTAACACCCTGCCCCTGTCATTATCCCTATCTTCCAGATGCCTGCAAGTCTCTCAATAAAGGTAAGTAAATGTTATTTACATTATATTTATTGTGAATATTTTTTTGTGGAACGGATTAATTGTATTTACATTATTTCTTATGGGAAATAAGGGTTCAGATTACGAAAGATTCAGATTAAGTAATAGCTTCTAGAACGGATTAATTTCGTTAACTGAGGGTCTACTGTACTTATCTTTATTGAAGAGGCTTGCTGGCATCTGGAAGATAGGGAGGAGGACAGGGGGAGGGGTTAGTATTTGGAAGGGGAATCCCCCTCCATGAGGACTTAAGGTATCAAAGCCCTATCTGGGGTTACTTCCCTTCTTGGTCTTTTAATGCCACTAGGACCAGCTTGAGAGTCACTAGACCCCTGTCGCACAAAATAACTGTCCAGAGAGGTCGTTTTCTGGCGTGTCTCTAACATTTTCCTGAAGTGGGACAAGGTTTTGTCATTGAACAAGTTGCAGATGTGGCATGTTTCAGCTGGCTCAGGGTGGTGTTTTTCAACAAATGTCTGCAACTTAGTCCACATACAACACATTTCCTTAATCTCTGAAGAAGTTACTACCTCACCCTGTCCATCCTCCTGTGAATCAATTTTCTCTTCTGTCATCTGATGCTGTTCCTGATGAAGCTCTTTCAGCTCTTCAGTGGTTAGGTCTACCCTGTGGTCCTCCACCAACTCTTCCACATCCTCACCTCTCACCTCCAACCCCAGACTGTTCCCCAATGCCACAATATCTTCCACAACAGGCACAGGGTCATCAGGGTCAGCCTCAAATCCTTCAAAATCCCTCTTTTCAACACAATCCGGCCACAGTGGTCTCCAAGCAGAGTTCAAAGTCCTGGAAGTCACTCCCTCCCAAGCCTTACCTATAAGGCCTATGCAATGGACGATATTGAAGTGATCTTTCCAGAACTCTCTTAGGGTCAACTCAATGTCCGAGGTCACTTGAAAGCACTTTTCAAATACTGCTTTGGTGTACAGTTTTTTGAAGTTACAAATGACCTGCTGGTCCATGGGCTGGATGAGAGGAGTGGTGTTAGGAGGCAAGAACTTCACTGTGATGAAACTGAAGTTCTCAGACAAATAGTCTTCCAAGTTGTGAGGATGAGCAGGAGCATTGTTCAGTACCAGGAGGCACTTGAGTGGCAATTTCTTTTCCAGGAGGTATTTCTTCACACTGGGGCGAAACACAACAGTGAGCCATTCCACGAAAATGTCCTTAGTGACCCATGCCTTGTTGTTACCCTTCCAATACACACACAAATTATTCTTGTTAACATTGTGTTTCTTGAAGGCTCTGGGATTTTCTGAGTGATACACCAGTAAAGGCTTCACTTTAAAATCCCCACTCGCATTACCACACAACATGAGTTAGCCTGTCTTTCATAGGCTTGTGTCCTGGCAGTGCCTTTTCCTCCTGAGTAATGAAGGTCCTGTTTGGCATTTTCTTCCAAAACAGGCCTGTTTCATCACAATTAAACACTTGTTGGGGTTCAAATTTTTCAGTGTCTACGAACCCCTGGAATTCCTGCACAAATTTTTCAGCTGCACGTTTGTCTGAGCTGGCTGCTTCACCATCCCTCACAACACTGTGTATGCCAGTACGTTTCTTAAATCTCTCAAACCAGCCTTTGCTGGCTTTAAAATCACTCGCATCACCACTGGTTCCAGGCATTGTCTTGACAAGATCTGCGTGCAACTGCCTGGCCTTTTCACAAATTATCGCCATGGAAATACTATTACCCGCTATCTGTTTTTCATTAATCTACACCCCCAACAACTTCTCAACCTCATCCACTGTTTTCAATCTATTTTTTGTTAACATATCAACACCTTTTGCAACATTAGCTTCCTTGATTTCTTTTCTCTTTGCCAGGATAGAGGTGATAGTAGATTGGTTTTTGTTGTACATCCTGGCAAGCTCACTCACACGTAGGCCACTCTCATATTTTTCTACAATCTCCTTCTTCACTTCGATGGTGTTCCTCACTTTCTTTACCACAGGGGTGCCACTAGGAAGCTTCTTTGGACCCATGGTGACTTATTTCACAGTGACAATCACTAAACCAGCAATAAACAGAGTATAAATTTATTGTGAAATGTTTGAAAGAGCACGGTGGGTAATGTTCTCTCAGTGATAAACAACGCTAGACTGGCGTCCTGCGCGGCAAGGCGCGCAAGCGCGGGCAGGCAGACAGGTCTGGTACGGACCGATACACGAGGGAATGAGCGATACACGAGGGAAACATTGACCGAAAAAAGCCACCGAAACACGAAATAACCTATATTCGGAAACACCGAAACACGAGGGATCACTGTATGTATGTCATTATGTGACTAGTGGTGGGGGCAGTGGCCATTCCCGCTCCCGTTCTGACTATGTCTTCTCATGCGCTTATTATAAGAGAAAACGGAGTGTTTGTGAAGCTAACTGCACTAGATCACTAGTTTCATAAGGAAAACACTGAAACCATGTATTTATAAATAAGAAATGTTGTATAAAAACATTGAAACATAATAGAGAATGTAAAGAAATAAACTGGTTATATAAAGTGTACGTACACACCTTGGAGCAGATGCTGGCAGAGGTTGAGGGTGGAAGATAGGCAGAGCGATGTATGCTGTCAGTGGTCCTATAAACCTCCAACAACAACATTGGAGGAGTTAGTTTCGTTTCATCCTTTTTCAATCACTTAACTTACTTGCTAACCCATTTGGCCAAATAACTAAAAAATGCAAGCAAAGCATGACAAAAATGTTTCCACGGCGAGGAACACGTGTGCACTGCTCACTGGATGTTTTGGCTTTCGCTGTGCCAACTAGCGGCAGTGTTCTGAAGTTCCTCATTATTATTATGTATTACAGTCAACCCTCCGTTTTCGTGCAGTTTTTCGGGAAATTT
>WNWK01056151.1:0-11081 GCA_009830355.1 Cherax destructor
TTAAGTTTCATATTGTGTATATCAATGGTTCATCTAATTATTTCTCTGACTGGTTAAGTCGTGACAGTCAGTAGAATATTTGTACTTATGCGACTTTTCATTTTGGGACTTTTACCTCATAATTTCTACTTCTATTCCTTGACTAGCAGTCTTGGTATGGGGGAGTGTGAGGAAAAAGTCCATAGATAGAGTGATGAAAGTGCGAAGGTATGTAGAGTGATGGTTGAGTGATAGTTTGCTGGTTAAGGTGGGGTAAGTGTCTCGCTGCTGCTATACCCCCTTTTTCACCCGGTGAGAGGTGTAATGCTAGGCTTCGGATGCCGGTTGAGATCACTTGACTGGCCTCGCTCGATCCACTTCCTCTGTGTCCGCTCGGATCATCGGATTCAAGGCTGAGTGGGTGGCCGGTGTACTCAACAATTGAGAAACAGAGCAACGATCACTATTTCTGAATCACCACCAGGATAAACCCAGAACAATAAGAAACATCAGGCAACTGGACGTCACTAGGGACAACTTTCAACTGAGTCCCTTACATCTTATGTGACATTGTAACAGTTTTGGAAGACTGTCGGATTTGTGGTAAAACTAGAGGCAACAACAACAACAACAACAACAACACTACTACCACCACCACCACCCCGGAGTTCTCTCTTGAGATTCATTGCTTCAGTGATAACGTCCACAGCTGTAAATATTTAGCTTTGAATCATATATTTTTGTTTTCATTTTTCATTTTCTTTAATATAGGATTATTATAATCATATTTAAGTTTTTATTATTTAAATTTCATTCTATTAAAATAAAGTGTTTATTTTTCTTGTTATTAGTCTTTTTCTATTATACTTTTCCTGAGAAGATTGGCGACAACCTTCACAGTCAAATAATAACGATCCCAAATGGAATAACAGGAGGCTAAAACATCTATTAGGGAGAAAAGAGGAATTTATAGGCGCATCAAAAGAGATGTTAACATTATTGACCAATATGTTCAGTTTAAAAGAGATGTAAAAAAGGGGATTAGAAAGGCTAAACGTGACTATGAGATTAAGGTTGCTAATGAATCAAAGACTAATCCAAAAGGGTTCTTTCAAGTGTATAGGACGAAGGTGAGGGAAAAGATAGAACCTCTGAAAATTGGGAATGGACAGCTGACGGATAACGAACTGGAAATGTGTTCTCTATTTAATGACTATTTTTTGTCAATCTTTACTCAGGAAAACATAAATGAGATTCCAGAAATTAACAATTATTCAGTTCCTGAAGAATTCAAATTAACTAATATTACTGTCACGAGGGACATGGTTATCAAACAGATAGATAAACTGAAGCAAAATAAGTCCCCGGGACCCGACGAGTTGTTTTCCAGGGTACTTAAAGAATGCAAGATGGAACTTAGTCAGCCATTAACGAATGTGTTTAATACGTCCATCCTAACTGGTGTTGTGCCAGAGATGTGGAAGATAGCTAATGTAATTCCTATATTCAAATCAGGGGATAAGTCAATTCCATCAAATTACCGTCCAATAAGCCTCACGTCTATAGTAGGCAAATTATTAGAATCAATTATAGCTGATATTATTAGAAGTCATCTTGAAGAACATAATTTGATTAATGAATCTCAGCATGGGTTCACGAGAGGTCGTTCCTGCCTGACACATTTACTGACGTTTTTCAATAAAACATTTGAGGCAGTAGACAGTGATAAAGAATATGATATAGTTTACTTGGATTTCAGTAAGGCCTTCGATAGAGTACCTCACAAGAGACTCTTAAGAAAGGTGGCAGCTCATGGTATAGGAGGTAAATTTCTAGCATGGATAGAGGCATGGCTTACCAATAGAAAGCAGAGTTTCCATTAATGGGGTCAAATCTGAATGGGGATTAGTCACTAGTGGCATTCCACAAGGATCAGTTTTAGGCCCATTGTTCATAATTTACATAAATGACCTTGATGAAGGAATTGCAAGTGACATGAGTAAATTTGCTGATGATACAAAAATAGGACATATAATTCATTCTGAGGAGGATACCAGTGAACTCCAGGAGGATTTGGACAAATTAATGTCTTGGTCTGAAAAGTGGGAGATGAAGTTCAATGTGGACAAGTGTAAGGCACTAGTCCTTGGTAATGAAAATATCCCTCGAATTTATAAACTAGGTGAAGTAGAGCTTGATCATACAGAATGTGAAAAAGACTTGGGAGTCATGGTAAGCAGGAATCTGTGAAGGTTGTCGCCAATCTTCTCAGGAAAAGTATAATAGAAAAAGACTAATAACAAGAAAAATAAACACTTTATTTTAATAGAATGAAATTTAAATAATAAATACGTAAATATGATTATAATAATCCTATCTTAAGAAAAATGAAAAATGAAAACAAAAAATATATATATGATCCAAAGCTAGATATTTACAGCTGTGATGATCTTAACACAGAAGCAATGAATCCATGTGAGACTCCGTGGTGGTGGTGGTGGTATTGTTGTTGTTGTTGCCTCGATGTTTTCCACAAATCCAACAGTTTTCAAACATCCACAATGTCACAATTGATGCCCGGGACTCAGTTGAAAGTTGTCCCCTGGTAACGTACAGTTGCCTGATGTTTCTAGTGTGTACTGAGGTACTACTGGTGTAGTGTAGAATTGGTGGTGTTACTCTGTTTCTCAATTGGTGAGTACGCCGGCCCCCCACTCAGCCTTGAATCCGATGATCCGTGCGGAAATAGAGGACTGTGAAAGAAACCACAATAATTACTCACCACTCTAGCATTAATTTACATAGTAGGCATAAGGCCTTTAAAAGAAATAGCGTAACTGTAATTAATAACTCTACCAAAAACCAAGGCAGGACATAGCAGAAGTGAATGTTGTTAAACATGAGTGAAGCTCCAAAATAATTAAAGAGTGAAGCTCTTGAACATAAAATAATAAAGATACGAGCAGCCGTGAAGTACTTACAGTGAGATCGAGCGTGGTCAGTCAAGTGATTTCAACCGGTGGCCGGAGCCCAGAGCTTTACACCTCTCACCGGGTAAAAAGGGGGGGGGGGAATAGCAGCAGCGAGACACTCACCCCACCTTAACAAGCAAACTACCATTCAACCATCACTCTACATACCTTCACACTTTCATCACTCCTATCTATGGACTTTTCCCTCACACTCCCCCATACCAAAACTGCTAGTCAAGGAATAGAAGTAGAAATTATGAGGTAAAAGTCCCCCAAAAAATGAAAGTCGCATAAGTACAAATATTCTACTGACTGTCACGACTTAACCAGTCAGAGAAATAATTAGATGAACCATTTATATACACTATATGAAACTTAAAAGCCTGGAGTACCAATGTCCACCTCAAGAGGCGACTGTTGGTTCCCTTAAAAGTTTCTAGGTATACTAATGGTTTATGGTCTGTTTCTAGAATGAATTCTTTCTCCAGTAAATAGAATTTAAGTTATGGGTATCTCGTTTCCGGTGGAGGGAATTCATAGGCTCAGAAGTACCGGAAGCAGGATCGTGGCTATGAGGTGTAGTAAGCCATTGACACCTGTTGCACGACCCATACTTCTTTGACACCTGCGTGTACATATGTGGCCAGAAATACGTCTGTCTGATTTTATGCCACATCTTACGATGGGCCCAGTGTTCGGTCACTGGCAGGTCATGAGCCATTTGGAGAATTGACTCGTGGCATTGGTCGGGAATGACTAGAAGGGAATAATCTACTGTAAAAGAATTAGGTTTAAACACAGTTTTATACAAGATCCCGTCACGATATTCAAACTTATGTGACGAGTATCTTCTTTGGATAACTGTATTATTTATAGCATGACTATGGCAATACCGAAGTGAAGGGCAAGTCTGCTGTAAATTGATTAAGTCATCTTTGGACCGAAGATCTGTGGCAATTAAAGGATCAATAGAAGGTGAAGCCTGATCTTTAGTCTTTACTTTACTTGGGACAGATGGTATATGGTTGGAGGTGGCAACAGTACTGTCATCTACTGAGTGAACAGGTGATCCTGCCATCTCGATTCCGAGTGCAGTATCATCTGTTTCAACTTTTAAATGACTATTACTATGAGATAAGGGAGATTTAGCAATAGAACTGACAAGCTTATCTACCTTGGGAGGAGGCTGTGCTGAAAAACTTGCATCTATGTGAGGTGACGAAAGATCGCTCTTCCAAGGAGGAATGGCACCTTTAACGTTACCTATTATTATAGAGCAAGTTGCGATGGGAGCTAGTACCGCATTAGTCCAACCTGTAAACCATTTGGACCTGATGTAACACCGCATGGTAGGAAACGTGTCTGTACGGCCCAAGTAATCTCAAAGAGTAGTGGAGGCATGTGTGGGTTTGAGATTAGGGAACAGTTTATCCGAAATGACTATACAAGTACATCCAGTGTCTCTTAATATCTTAGATACCTTAAGACCATTCACTGTTCCTGAACAGAAGGGTGCTTGTTCATTACCGTTTTTGACACATCTACCCACCTTGTAAACTATCTTAGAAGGGCAATCAGGGCGTTTATGTCCTTTTCCACCACATACATGACAAACTGGGATAAATGATTTTTGTTCTCCCTCTACATGAGACTTAACCTTTGGTTCTGGTGAACCATTGCCCTTAGGGATCGACCCCTTCAGGCCCTTATAGGAATTATGGGCTTCCGCATACAAGTCAGCAGCTTCAGCAACTTCCGCAGCCGTAATCAGATTACGTTCTCTAATGAAGGTTCGTATCTGGTGGGGCAGAGCCGTCAGGAACTGGTCGGCAACCATAAAATCTCTAAGAGATTCATAAGTGTGATCAATTCCTGCACTGTCTATCCAAAAATCAAACAACCGAAAGAGAGTAATCTGTAACTGCTGGAAATTCTGACCATGTTGTAATGCGGCATACCTGAAATTCTTCCTATAAGAGTTAGTGGTTTTCTGGTAGGCCTTAAGAATTGCCTTCTTCAACAGATTATAGTCACAAATGATATCATGTGACAAAGTTGCATAAATGTTCAAAGCTGTCCCTGAGAATAACATACCCAGCCTAGTAGCCCAAGAATCAAATGACCATTCACAGAGGGCAGCTGTATTTTCAAATCTAATAATATAAGAAGTTATGTCTTCCCCCTCTGTGAAGGGTGGCAAGTTGGGGGTGGGGGTATATGAAGGAGTGGGACGCTCCACTACGCCCTCATTTAATTTCTGCTGGGTAAGACCTAGTTTCTTATTCTCTAATTCTAGGCGAGCTTTCTCTAACTCACGATCTTTCTCTTTTTCTCGTTCCTCATGTTCTCTAGCTTTTGCTCTTTCCTCTAATGCTTTCTCTAGAGTGCGTGCATCACGTTCTCTAGCTTGTTCCCGTATTTGTGCTCTTTCTTCACGATCTTTTGCTCTTTCTTCACGATCAAGTCTATCACATTCTTTTTTTTCTTCTAGTTCTCTTTCTGTCTCTCTTGTCTTTCTCTTTCAATTTTTTCTTTCTCCTTTCTCTCTTCTCTCTCAATAATCTCTCTCTCTCCTTTTTCTCTTATCTTTCAATTTCTAACTGTCTCTCTTGTTTTTCTCTTTCAATTCTCTCTCTCTCTCCTTTTTCTCTTCTCTTTCAATTTCTAACTGTCTCTCTTGTCTTTCTCGATCTCTTTCTAACTGTCTCTCTTGTTTCTCTCTTTCAATTTAATTTTTTTTTTCCTGAATCTTAGTAGCTATGAAAGATTCTAAAGTTTTCCCCGTAATACCTAGCTTAACCCCAGCATTCAGCCAGAACTGGTATTCCTCCATACTAACCGGGATAACTTAACTTACTGGGTGAATGAAACAGATATAATAGAAAACGGAGGGTTCAAATCCTGCTCCGCCACAACTGAACTAACAAAACCGGAGGGTTCAATCCCTACTTCGATTTATACAGTATAAATTGACCGGAGGGTTCTATGCCAGCTCCGACCAAACAGTAAGGAGAATGGGATCACTTGACCATCCACTGTTCCCACTATAATCAAGAGTGTCCTATGACAGTTCCCTTGATATAACATAAGAACTCAATGAAGAAGATTTATCACTGGAAAATCTCGGATCCCTAGAGTCTATTCCTAAAATAATCTTTAAGCTCAAAACAAAGGTGGCAGAAGTAACTAGCACATCCTGCCTTGACTTGACTAACATAAACAAAGAGTAATTAAATATCACCAAATCCTTTAAATACCTTAACTGTAGTCCTACTATAGTAAATGAATACTTATGGAGGGTGGCAACCGTCTGTGGTGTGGAGTGGTGGAGGTGGCCACCGTCACTAATGGCGGAGTTCCAATAATGTACCGCCGGCTCTGTCCGTGTAGCGTCGAATCTTGTTCGAGGTGTCGAAGCTTTGAGTCGAATCCTGGCAAGGTCGCCACTTGTGAAGGTTGTCGCCAATCTTCTCAGGAAAAGTATAATAGAAAAAGACTAATAACAAGAAAAATAAACACTTTATTTTAATAGAATGAAATTTAAATAATAAATACGTAAATATGATTATAATAATCCTATCTTAAGAAAAATGAAAAATGAAAACAAAAAATATATATATGATCCAAAGCTAGATATTTACAGCTGTGATGATCTTAACACTGAAGCAATGAATCCATGTGAGACTCCGTGGTGGTGGTGGTGGTATTGTTGTTGTTGTTGCCTCGATGTTTTCCACAAATCCAACAGTTTTCAAACATCCACAATGTCACAATTTATGCCCGGGACTCAGTTGAAAGTTGTCCCCTGGTAACGTACAGTTGCCTGATGTTTCTAGTGTGTACTGAGGTACTACTGGTGTAGTGTAGAATTGGTGGTGTTACTCTGTTTCTCAATTGGTGAGTACGCCGGCCCCCCACTCAGCCTTGAATCCGATGATCCGAGCGGAAATAGAGGACTGTGAAAGAAACCACAATAATTACTCACCACTCTAGCATTAATTTACATAGTAGGCATAAGGCCTTTAAAAGAAATGGCGTAACTGTAATTAATAACTCTACCAAAAACCAAGGCAGGACATAGCAGAAGTGAATGTTGTTAAACATGAGTGAAGCTCCAAAATAATTAAAGAGTGAAGCTCTTGAACATAAAATAATGAAGATACGAGCAGCCGTGAAGTACTTACAGTGAGATCGAGCGTGGTCAGTCAAGTGATTTCAACCGGTGGCCGGAGCCCAGCATTACACCTCTCACCGGGTAAAAAGGGGGGTATAGCAGCAGCGAGACACTCACCCCACCTTAACAAGCAAACTACCATTCAACCATCACTCTACATACCTTCACACTTTCATCACTCCTATCTATGGACTTTTTCCTAACAGAATCTAAAGCCAAGACAACAGTGCCTAAGTGTGCGCAATAAGGCTAACAGATTACTAGGATTTATTTCAAGAAGTATAAGCAACAGAAGTCCAAAATTTATTTTACAACTCTATACATCACTAGTGAGACCTCATTTGGATTATGCAGCTCAGTTTTGGTCTCCTTACTATAGGATGGATATAGATTCATTGGAGAACATACAGAGAAGAATGACTAAAATGATTTACAGTATAAGGAATCTCTCGTTGAATCTCCACTCTCTGAGAGACGCAGAATGAGGGAGATATCATCGAGGTGTACAAGTGGATGATGGGCATAAACAAAGGAGATATTAATAAAATACTGAGGATATCGAACCAAGTAAGAACCAGAAATAACGGATTTAAATTGGATAAATTTAGATTTAGAAAGGACATAGGCAAGTACTGGTTTTCGAACAGAGTTGTAGATGCGTTGAACAATTTTCCGAGTAGGGTGATAGCTTTAAAAAGAGATTGGACAAATATATGAGTGGGAGGGGCTGGGTTTGATTGGTGTAGTGAGTACGGGAGTAAATTCTTAGGTAGTGGTGGTTTTGATAAGGACTTGCTTTGTATGGGCCAGTAGGCCTTCTGCAGTGTTCCTCCATTCTTATGTTCTTAAATCATTTTAGTCATTCTTCTCTGTATGTTCTACAATGAATCTATATCCATCCTGTAGTAAGGAGACCAAAACTGAGCGACATACAGTGGTACCTCTACTTACGAGCAAAAATCGTACCGATACCGAAGGAATTTTTTCCCATAAGAAATAATGAAAATTAGGTTAATCCATTTCAGACCCCTAAAATACACTTACAAAAGCACCTACAAAAATACACTTACATAATTGTTCGAGTTGGGAGCTGCTCGTAAGTAGAGGTACCACTGTAATCTAAAGGCCTCACTATTGATGTATAGAGCTGTAAAATAACTTTTGGACTTCTGTTACTTAAACTTCTTGAAATAAATCCCAGTAATCTGTAAGCCTTGTTGCGCACACTTAGGTATTGTTGTTTTGGCTTTCGATTTCTGTTTACCATGACTCAAAAGTGTTTTTCATATTCTGTATGATCAAGCTCAACTTCACCTAGTTTAAAGAAAGAACTGAGGGTGGCTATGCTTGAGATTGATAAATTAGACACATGCAACACTTTGGTATCTTTGGAGATTAATACACTTGAGCAACATTCAGCTAGAACATTTGGGAATCGTTATTGAAGAAACGTTTCGCCACACAGTGGCTTCATCAGTCTAATACAAAGCAAAAAGTTGTAAGGAGAGGAGGAGTTTGAGGTAATCAGTCCCTCGGCCTGGACTCGATGTGTTCAGTCCATCAATCTTGTAGATAGTACAGCATAGGGCCGTGGAAGTGGCTTATATGCTGTAGTCAAGTGAGGTGAAGCTGGAGGAGGCGGGGTCATAGTGGTACCATCCACTAGTCGAAGTAGGTTTTCGTCCAAAGGTTGGACAAGTGTTGAAGAATTTCTTGTATCAAGGTCCCATGATGTTGCTGTGTCTGACAGATGTGCTAAATGGTTTTGAAAACCAACAAGTTGGAGATTATGGGTGGCAGCTGGCACTATACACGGTGGATTGACAGTTAGCACTTTAAAGAGTGGGGTGATAGCTGGCACTATACACGGTGGGGGTGACAGCTGGCACTACAAAGAGTGGGGTGACAACTGGCACTAAACAGGGTGAGGTGGTAGCTAGCACTAAACAGGGTGAGGTGATAGCTGGCACTAAACAAGGTGGGGTGACAGCTGGCACTAAATAGGGTGGGGTGACAACTGGCACTAAATAGGGTGGGGTGACAGCTTGCACTAAACAGGGTGTGGTAACAGCTGGCACTAAACAGGGTGGAGTGACAGCTGGCAGTAAACAGGGTTGGGTGACAGCTGGCACTAAACAGCGTAGGATGACAGCTGGTACTAAACAGGGTGGGGTGACAGCTGGTACTAAACAGGGTCGGGTGACAGCTGGCACTGAGGGAGAGGCTGTGGACCCATCATCCTTTTACGTTAAACCTTCAACTCCCGCTAACACTTGTTAAACGAACACTCAGTACTTACTTCCTCTGTTATAAAGTGAGAGTGCGCACGCGCGCGCACGTGTGTGTGTGTGTACTCACCTAATTGTACTCACCTAATTGTGGTTGCAGGGGTCGATACTCAGCTCCTGGTCCCGCCTCTTCACTGTCCGCTACTGGGTCATTTCTCTCCCTGCTCCATGAGCTTTATCATACCTCGTCTTAAAGCTATGTATGGTTCCTGCCGCCACTACATCATTCGCTAATCTATTCCACTTCCTGTCTACTCTATGGCTGAAGAAATGCTTCATAACATCCCTTTGACTCATCTGTGTCTTCAACTTCCAGTTGTGCCCCCTTGTTTCTGTGTTCCCTCTCTGGAACATTCTGTCACTATCTACCTTGTCGATTCCCGCAGTATTTTCTATGTTGTTATCATGTCTCTCTAACCCTTCTGTCCTCCAGTGTTGTCAGACCGATTTCCCTTAACCTTTCTTCGTAGGACATTCCCCTGAGCTCTGAAACTAACCTTGTCGCAAACCTTTGCACTTTCTCTAATTTCTTGACATGCTTGACCAGGTGTGGGTTCCAGACTGGTGCTGCATACTCTAGTATGGGCCTGACGTACACGGTGTACAGTGTCTTGAACGATTCCTTATTAAGGTATCGGAACGCTAATCTTAGGTTTGCCAGTCGCCCATATGCTGCCGCAGTTATCTGGTTGATGTGTGCTTCCGGTGACGTGCTTGGTGTTATACTCACCCCAAGGTCTTTCTCCTTTAACGAGGTTTGTAGTCTTTATCCACCTAGCCTATACTCTGTCTGCGGTCTTCTTTGCCCTTCCCCGATCTTCATGACTTTGCATTTGGCGGGATTGAATTCGAGAAGCCAGTTGCTAGACCAGATGTCCAGTTTGTCCAAGTCTCTTTGAAGTCCTGCCTGATCCTCATCCGATTTGATTCTCCTCAATTTTTTCACATCATCTGCGAACAGAGACACTTCTGAGTCTATCCCGTCCGTCATGTCATTCACATATACCAAGAATAGCACTGGTACGAGAACTGACCCCTGTGGGACCCCGCTCGTCACAGGCGCCCACTGTGATTCCTCATCATGACCCGTTGTTGCCTCTCTGTCAGGTATTCTCTGATCCATTGCAGTGCCCTTCCTGTTATACACGCCTGATCCTCCAGCTTCTTCACTAATCTCATATGAAGAACTGTGTCGAAGGCCTTCCTTCAGTCCAGGAAAATGCAATCAACCCACCCTCTCTCTCGTGTCTTACCTCTGTTACTTTGTTATAGAACTCCAGGAGGTTTGTTACACAGGATTTGCCTTCCATGAATCCATGCTGTCTGGCGTTGATAATCCTGTGTCGTTCCAGGTGCTCCACCACTCTTCTCCTGATTATTTTCTCCACGACTTTGCACACTATACACGTAAGTGTATGTGTAGTGTGTACTCACCTAGTTGTGGTTGCAGGGGTCGAGTCATAGCTCCTGGCCTCGCCTTTTCACTGGCCGCTACTGGGTCACTTCCCCGCACCATGAGCTTTTCATACCTCTTCTTAAAGCTATGAATGGATCCTGCCTCCACTACATCGCTTCCCAAACTATTCCACTTCCTGACAACTCTGTGACTGAAGAAATACTTCCTAACATCCCTGTGATTCATCTGAGTCTTCAACTTCCAATTGTGTC
>WNWK01056152.1:0-11081 GCA_009830355.1 Cherax destructor
TGATAGACTGGATTCCCCTAACAGAAAGGGGAACCTGACAATTCTCCCAGGGGAAGGGGGGCGCCCCCCCATGAGATACCAGTAAAAAAAGGCGATCGTGGAAGTGGGGTGTACCCCCTCAACCACGGCAATGATGACAAGAGGCCCCCGGGCCTTCCACCCCAAGTTTTGGGGGTTTTAAAGGGGGGTTAAAATTCCAGCAAAATAGTTTTAAAGGGGAACACCTCATAGAAATAAAAAGGGTTTTGTACCCCCGCTACAGGTATCCTTTTTATTGCCCTGCCATCATGACCAGGGACCCAACAAAAAAATTTTATCTTTTTTCTAGAATAGGGAAAAACCAAAGTTGAAAAAAAAAACCAAAGGGGGATAAACGTTTAAAAATTTTATTATAGAAAGCACAAAAAAACTTTTACCAAAATTTAACAAGGCATAAATGGAAATAAAAACTTCTCAAGTTGCATAAATTAAAACCTTGGGGGTCAATTGCCCTTTTTTGGGGCTTCCAGAAACCTCCTAAAACCCCGACAGAAATTTAAAACCCTTGTCCACTCAAGTGGGAATGAGAAAAAGGAAGAAAGAGCCAGAAGCAACTGAAGGTTTTGGCCGGGGGGGAAGAACAGACATGAATTTGGGGGGAACCCCCCGGGGGAAAAGGGGAAAATTAGATTAATTGCATATAAAGGGATTATTATAATCAAAAAAAACGCTAAACCAGGGGGTTTAAAAAACCTGCAGGTTTTTGGGGGAAATAAAAGGAAAAGGGGTTGAAGGGGGAAGGGGGGCATTGTGGGAAGGAAAAGTGCAAAATGACGGGGAATTGGGGGGGGAAAAGGGAAAAAAAAGAGATCAAAAAAAAGGGGGACGGGGGGAGGTGCTAAAATTTTTCGGGTTTGTAAAATAAGTAAGTTTCTGAAAAAAAGTCAAGGGGGAAGGGGTTTAAAAAGGGGTCTGAAAAAAAGGGAAGGTAAAGAAAGGGCCGCAGAGCAAGGGGCGTGTTGGGGTAAATTCTGCGTGCTCGTTGATAGGGGGCAGTCCAACGGATATGTTGGAAAGGGGCACTGGAACCTGACAATGCCCCCCAAGAGGGGGGGGCCCCCCCAATTTTCCCCGTGGGGGGGGCGAGGGGCCCCGGAAAAGACGGGAGTGGGGGTCTCCCAACCGGGGCATTGGTGAAAAAAAAAAGGCCCCAGAAACCAAAAACCGGTTTAAGGGGTAAGTTTGTTATTCAGCAGGTCAGACCAGGCCCCGAAAGGGTGAAAAGGTGGGTAGGGGCCCAAAATAGTCCGTAAAGGGGAACACTCTTTTGAAACGGAAAAAGGTTTTTACTGGGGGCCCGCAAAAATCCCCTGCCTGTTCATTGCCCTGTACGTCAACATGACCAGGGCCCCAAAAAAAAGACAATATCTTTTGCTTGCTAAAGATACGGCGTAACAAAGGGGATACGAAAACGGGGGGGTGAGGTGTAAAAATTTTCGGATAGCCTGTAAAGCAGGGAAGTCAAAAAACCCCAAAAAAGGTTTTTAGGTTTGATGCAAACGGTAAGCCCCCAAAAGGTTTTAAATTAAAACCGTAAATATTTTTGGGGGGAAAAGATGCCCTGTGACGACGTTCCCCCGGAAAAACACTGCTGCGAATCCGCGCCCGTCAGATGACTTTGAACCATCAGTGTATACTGCGATGGCATGGGAATGAGAAGAAAGGTCTAAAAAAAAGGCGAAACCGGTAGGCATTTGGGGTTTTCCGGTAAAGGAATAAAACAGACACGGACAAAAAGGAACTTCCCAAGGGGTAGAGGAAAGGGTGAAGCCACATGAACATATAAAGGGAAGCTGGGGAAAAAAAAGGAGGAATGTGCAAAGAAAAAAAGGGGCCAAGAAACAGGGGCAGAAAAAACGAGCCTACAAAAAAACTTTACAATCCTATACATGGAAGGATTGCGGAGGTCATGGGGCGAACATAATAGGGAAAGCAAGGCCCCTCACAAAAATCGGGGAAAGGGGTAATGTTTCAACCAAAGGGCTTCAACCCGGGAAAAAGAAAAGCCCCAAGGCATTTTAACCCGGGGGAGGAAAAATTAAGGGGGAAAAAGTGGCAGGAGGGGGCTCCCCCAAAAAATTTTTTGGGACCAAAGGTTTTTATAAATTGGGGGGAAGGGGGAAAGGGAAATTCTACGATCACCCCCCCTGAAAGATGTGGGGGGTTTTAAAAGGGGGTTCAGCCCCATGGCAGTCCCCAGAGAGGAAGTGAGGTTTCCAGGACAATCTGCGGTCAAACAGGGGGCCCCAAAACCAAATGTATCACATTCTGGGATACGTGAGCCGTATAGGTACAATGGATGATCAGAGACCACTGAACGCCCGGAAGTTTGTGATTTTTCCACTGAAAACAAACCCGTGGGGTGGGGGCCCAAAACAAAAACCCGGTTCATGCGGGGGGGAAACTGAAGGGGGACAGTAAAAAAATTTTCTTAATTTTTTAGAAAAATCACCCCCCATAAGGATGACCAAATTTGGGGTGGGGGGGAAAAGATGAAATTTTTATAGCAAGCAGAAAAAGTGTTGTGCCAAAAACACACCCCGGGGGACCCTTTTTAGCTTGGAAAATTCCGGGGGGGAGTTCATTACCCCCCCGGAAATTTTTCAGAAAAAGCCTTAAGAAAGAATGGTAAGTTGCCCGGGGGGGCCAAGGGGGGGGGGGCCCAAAATATTATATCCCCAAGTTGAATTAAAGCCTTCTCAAGGTCAAAAAAAAAAAGCGAAACCCAAGGGGGTTTCGAAAAAGGGATTACGAATATCTTCCCCAAACGCAGAAAAAGGGGAAAAAAGGGGGAGCCCCCTTTCAGAAACCATACTGACTAGGGAGAGACTTTTATCCAAAAACCCCAAAATTATTTAAATGGGGGGCCCCTTTTTCAAACTGCCGGGAAAAGGGGGGGGTAGTAGGGGGATCACCCCCGGGCACCGGTTTTTAAAAAAAGGGGAAAAAAAGCAAAAATTCCCCCAGGGGAAAAAACCCTTTTTACCATATAAGATTAAAAGTCGTAAGAGGAAAATAAAGAAAACTGATGTAAATTTTTGTACGAATATGTATCCCCTCGGCCCAAATTTCCCCATAAAAAGGCAAGAAGATGTTCCTCCAGTTCTTAAGGGGAAAAAAAGGAATTTTGGGGGCTTCTCTAAGAAAAAAAACCCCCGGGCTTTAATTTTTCCGGGAGACTTAGAAGAAAGGAACGGGGGAAAAGATGGAGCCCCTGAGAAATGCGGGCCAGATGGTTCCTTTCAGTGGAAAACCAAAAGGGGGGGGTTAAAAACACCAGAAAAATGAAGAACAGGACCGGGTTTGGGGGGGGAAATTTCCCCCCCTTTTTTCCGCATTTTCCCCGACTCCCCCATCGAGGGCCGAAGGACAGTGGGGAAAAGTAATCTCGCCAGCAAGGCTTTTGCATCACGATGACACGAGAGCAAAAAGTTTTCCCCCTGCTTGAAATAAAAAGTCTCTCTGTGGTTCTGTTATATCGATACCTCCCCCTGCAGCACGTTTAAAAAGCACTCCCCCGCACAAGCAGGAGACCCCAAAAGGGAGGGCCTTTTTGGGGATGTTTTTCCCGGGTTTGGGGGGAAAGAATGTGAAGCCACTGTGAAGATGGGGGGACGAAAAAAATGTAAAACCTCATCAATGGAGGGCGGGGATAGGAACCTCAGGGGAAGGGGAGTAAGATTGCGAAAAGGCCCATTTTGGTCAAATTGAAAACGTGGGCAATGGGGGGGGGAAAACGGGGGATTTAAAAGGTGTTTGGGGAAAAAAACGTTTTCATGTAAGCCCCGGGGGACAGACCAGGTGAAGTAAAAGGCAAAATGAAGGGGCAGAGGGAAAAAACGATGCAGGAAAAAAATATTTGGGGGCCCCAAAAAAGGGGGGGGGCCCCGTTTTTTAAAAATGGGGGGGGAAAAGGAACAAAAAATGCCTAACTGAATCCACGGGGTCAAAAAGGGGGTCCTCCCCAGAGAAAATGGGTGGAAAACCCCAGTAATAGAAGGGGGGGGGAAGGAAAAAAAAAAAACAACATCGGGGTTTTTACTTTTTCCTGCAAAGGGGGAAATATAAAAAACAGATGTATACCACTTATTCAAGGGATCGGGCTGCGGTGTAATGAAAAGGAAATAAAAAACTGAGGGGGATGGAAACCAGTGCGTATAAGAAGAGCACTTTTTAAAGGGGTTCCATCGGAAAAATCCGATGAATATAACAAATCATAGCCTGAAAAGGGCCGAAACTGGATTGTAATTTGTTCTTAAACGGACCCCACAGGGGAAAACGGGAGGAGCAACACCTGAAGCTCACCCCGGGTTAACCCCTGAGGCCGGATATTCCACTGTAAATAAGCCATGATTTATGAAAGAAAGATATAAGTGGAAGTGAGAGGAATCTTGGACTAGGGTTAGAAAAGTCCCGTGTGGAGGCAGCGGAAGACCTGTAATCAAGAAGGAGGAGGACGTGAAGGAAGGGGGTTGAGACCAAAAAGGGGGATGAGGGAACCCGGGGGGAGTAGTGTCCCATCTGTCGTCTTGTAATATATTCTTGTGCTTCCAGTGTTTCGGGAAATCGTGCAGAATGTGGGAACTACATTAGAAATGGGAAAGTGAGCAACGATCGGGAGTCTAGACTGCACTAAAGTAGAAGGGAGGGTAGAAAAAACTGCGAAGGGGGGTTGGGAGGGCAGGGGGTGAAGGGGTGGAGGAGGAGGATGAACCTCCCACACGTTATGAACCAAAAAGGCGGGACCTGGCATGGGATTTTGCCGGCTTAGAAGGAGGGGCGAGGTTTGGTGAAGAAACCAGGACGTGTAGACTCAGGATTGTGCGAAAGGAGTAAGAAGGGTGGACGTATGGAAGCCAGGTAGGGACCCGGGGCCAAGAATATCAAAAAGGGTTCGAGACAGGGGTGATTGGGGATGGGGCAACCACAAGGAACCGGGAAGTTGGACCCCAGAAGGGGCGACGTTTGCAATGCGGAATAAGAAAAACGGGGAATTTCCCTTAAGGCGAAGATGAGAGACAGCCCATAGCAGGGAAGCCCCCCCTTTGAACAACGGTTTCCCTCATTCAGGAAACCTGACAACGGCGAGAATATGAAGGATGTGCCTCATGAATTAAGGCAAGGGAGGAAAAGACAAGAAGAACTGGCATTCGCCAGCACCAAGACTGGGCATTCGGCCATGGACCTGCAATATTTTTCTGGATGACCAAAAGCCCAGTTTTTACACTGCTGCGGTGTAGGGTCACCTTTCGAACGTAAAGCGTTGACCTGCAATGTGACCGAAGGGGCAGTTTCGGCAGTCAAACGTTAAAAGCCTATTGCAAGGATAACGTCTTCGCATTGGCTGGGAGGACAAAGGTCAAACTTTGGAAGGGAGTTTTGGCTCGCTGCTCAAAAGTCATCACATGTCTGAAATTCCGTTGGACAATGGTGGGGCAAAATGACAGAACCACAACAAGGGAAATTTAGGGAATGGCTTGTCAATAGTAACGGTGTATTGTCAATGGTCGTAAGAAGAGAAAGATCACAAGCTTGGGCATTCTGGGCTGTGATGATGAGTGCGCTCTTGAGGCGTGAAATGAGATTTTGACCAACATGGCGTAGAGCCTTCCAATACTATGGTCTGAAAGATAGGAAAGGGAAGTTGGACGGAAAAAAAACTTTGTCCATTGAAGCCTTTGGAACAGAGAGTTTAAGGGGTAATGATGGCGGTATGCTTCTCGATGAACAGAAGGGGGGAATCGTCATGTGGGGTCCGTGTTTTTTTGTGGGCCGGGTCGATGGAAAAGGGGGCGGTTCAAAATTCCGCACCCTCGAGGGAAACGGAATCAAGGTCAGAGAAGAGCGAAGGCAGACGTTCAAAAGGGCCAGCCGGGACCCTGGTACCCAACAGGTGGAACCAGCACCAGCAAGAGGGTACAGGGCATGAAGGTGTCCAAAGAGTCATCCGTTAACGGGGGGGCAGGGTCAGTACTGGGTGCGGAAAGGGGAAGGGCCCCGGGGGTGTGGGTTCATGGATTGGGTCAGCCATGGTTGGGTTTTACTTCTTTCTTTTTTTTAAGAAAAAAAAAAGAAGAAAATAAAAATAAAAAAGAATAAAAAAGGGGGAACGTGGAGGAATGGTCCAGGAGGATGAAAGGGGGAAATCCCCCTCCCCAGGAGACCTCAACACCCAAATAGTGCAGATGCTGCATGGAACCCTGCCATACCCTACCCTTCACCCCAAATAAAACCAGCAATCCGGGGTAGCAACCTCACATCCACCGAGCCATCTCGGCGGAAAAAAGGGAAGGGCGGCCGGATATCCGCCAAAAAACATACGCCGCCCCACCCCGGAATCTAAAGTGGCCTCCAGAGATACCCCCGTCGCCCAAAAGATCCCCAACCACCCGGTGACCGGGGGATGGGACATCCCAGGCGATCCAGTTTTGGCAAACTACACCACCGCCAAGGACCTCAACAGAATGGGATGGACTACGATACCCCCCACCTAGGAACTAGAATGCCTGGGAAAAGCTCCCAGGGTAAAACTGGGAAGGAAATAAGGAGGGATGAGGAGGAGGGGAAAAGGGAAAAGGGAGGATGGGGAGATGGGAAAAGGGGGGAAGTTGGGGGTTATGGGTTCGGTCTGGGAAGAAGACCAAAAGGCCAATTCCTCAGACCGTGCCCTCTTCCCGCAAGGGCCCCCTTAAAAGGATATAAAGGGGGAAAAAGAAGACAAGCGAATGTAGATGAAGAGAGAAAGGATGGAGTAAACAGGGGCGACGAACAATGAACTACTAACATCCGTTACTATCCTATATATGGAAGAATTGTGGAGGTTATGAGGCAATGAGCATCACGGCGATCGTTCAAGGATGGAATATTCGCCTCTGCATATAGGCTCTCTACAGGTGAAGAGGGAAAAGCACCGAGGCATAAACATAAGCCCTGTTGATGGATGGGATCAAGGTTAGAAAGAGTTGCAGGATATATTTGGGCGATAATCTAGTTTCGATAAAATTAGGGGAGAATGCAGTCGATGAAGAGTTCGACGATCAGCCCCCCGTGAAAGATAAGCGAAGGTTTTAAGGAGGTTCAACCGCCTATGACAAGTTACCTTCAAGGAGGTAATGTGAGGTTTCCAGGATAACCGGTGATCAAACAGATGGCCGAGAAACCTGACAGTATCACGTTGTGGGATATGAGAGCCATACATTTACAATGGATTATTAGGGACGATAGAACGTCTAGTGAAAGTAATTTGGAGTTTTAGTACTAGAAAATTTAAACCCATGAGTAGTCACCCAATTGGAAACACGGTTGGATCTTGGATCCATGCTGGAGAGAAAGTCTGAAGATGTTGGCTGCAGAGTGAAAAAATTAATCCATTGTGTACTATGATGCGTAGTATGTAAAGGAGCGATTGTCACATTGGTCTTTTCTGAGTAGTGAGAGGCATTCGAAATAGTGTCATCAGAGGAAGGTCGTGGTCGTTCAGATGCAGGACCCAAGGTGGTCTGTTTTGAGGTGGACGGGTGATCTGAAAACCATCACACCGTATGGGAAGAAGCCAGAAGTATAGTCAAAGATGTGCAGAGGTCGGAGGTGTCAAAGGAGTCAAGCCGAGCCTTTGTATCAGGAGCGTGCGACAAAATGTCACCAGCAGAAGATACAGGGGCATTAGAAAGGTCTGAAGGATGGTCCGGTAACAAGGCAGAGACATCAGAGGGTGCTGCTACACAAAGGGGCCCAGGAGGCGTTACATGGATTTGGGACTCCATGGTCATGTCTTTTCTATTAAAAAAAAAGGGGGGGGGAGGGGTAGCTCACAGGGGGGAAAGTACCGTAAGTCCCACTTCCATGTCCAAGAGGACCTAGGCGCAGCCGGTAGTGCCGATGCATCATGGGACCTGTACCATACCCTACCCTTCATGCCAGTAAACCAACAATCTGGGATAGCAACCTCACATCTATCAAGCCACCTCAGCAGACTAAAGGGAGGGTGGTCTGAAACCCGCCACAAAGCATACCTCCTTCGGCCGCCACCACCTGGAATCCGACAGGCAGCCCCCCAAGAGATACACCCATCACCTTAAAAACACCCGAAGCCTACTACCCCTCCCCCCCCAGGTAGACCGGAGGGGGACTGGGATCTCTAGATGATCCCGATTCCACGGCAAACTACACTATCACCAAGGACCTCAACGGAAGGAGATGGACCCCAGAACCCCTTCTCAGGTCTAGGAACAACAAAGCCTAACAGAACAACCTCAGAGGCAGAAACAAAAAAGAAAGTGGAGGGATGGGAAAATGAAGACGAAAGGGAAGGGGGGATTGGGGGTAATTAGGTTCGGTCTGAGGAAGGCCAAAGGGTTTAATTCCTCATACCAATGGCCTCTTCACCGCACCAAGGAGCCACCCTTGAAGAGGTCCTCCATTGTTAGCCTCTCCTCATAGCTCTGGAACTAGTATCGTATACCCTTGCAGTCCACCACATTTTAACTTTTTTTCAGGTGTGGATTCCCTTGCCTGCTGCATACTCAAAGATGCAACGTGACATTTGCATAATAGCATTCATGGGGGTGTTAAAACCGTGGATCATAAAACCCTGGGAAAATGGAACGCATTCAGGGGATTCAAGGGGGGAAACATTTTTCCATTAGAATAAAATCCCCCTTACCAGCATAAAAGGGAACCTCTATTGAGGGGCTAATAAACATACTATAAACGAACAAAAATGTCCATGAAAATCTAAAAATTAAAGGACAAAAATTACATTCAAGGGGAGTCTAAACCCACAAGGGTCATATAGCACCTGGGGAATGGAAGGCATAGGATTGCCCAGGAAGAGGAAAAAAAACCCAATTCCTTAGACCCAAGAGCCCTGCCGGTATCAAGGAACCTCCCGAGGGTGAAAGCAAAAAAAAAAAAATATGCAACTACAGACAATTCACATGTTAGTTTGGGGCAGTGCATTAACACCACTATGGCAGCTGCAAAAATTGTTGGCTAAACTGGAAAACATGAATTGTGTACGTATTTCCAGCAATAATACACCCTCTCCTGATCAGCTCCAGCTTAAGCATGCTGGACATCTCACAAGGTTTGTGTATCAATTAAATATTACAAGTATGCGAGTAAGACATGTAATGTCTGGCATTCAAGAATAAATGTCATGGAAGAAAGGCAAAGGTTGGAGTAGGGCTTGGTTTTCCCGCCAGCATGCAAGCCTAGATGGGAGCAAGGGGAGACAAATGGTTTTTATGACGCGTGATGTTAGTGTGGGGGGGCGGGTAAAAAGAAGGATTCAGGAAACCAGCAGGCTGGACTTGAGTCCTAGGGAAAGCAATGCCTGTCCCTATGAAGGAGGGGGTGTTGATAAGTTGCAGTTTTATAACCACCCTGGAAGTGAAGGAAGAACGACTAGTGTTTTCTTTTGGTCCCACCTTGGTGGAAAGGTAATGTTAATAAAAAATGTTATAACCCGCCCCTTTTTCAGAATAATTCATGTTTTTTGTGGCCTGAAAATGACTATTATAGCATTAAATGCTAGTTCCAAAAAAGGCCTGTTTGTACCAAACTCACAATTCATGGGCTCGCTAAACCACAGAAAATGTAATCAGGTTTGATTAGGGGGGGAAAGTTATCTTCAATTCCTACAAAGATAACCATTATTAAACATTATGCTAACCATTGGGATCATTCACTACCCTGGGAATGGGATCAGGTCTGATCCGGGGTTATAGTAGGAAAATCCAAATTTCTTGGATAGAGCCATTCACCAGCATCAAGGCACTCCTGTGAAGGGTTCTATGATTATTCAAGAACATGGAGGGAAAAAGGGAGACAATCAGGCATGATCCAAGGAACAGAATTTTAAACCATGAACCAGACAATTAAAAGGGAAACATATGTCCACTTAGGGAACAAGGGCCCCTCACTGGCATCAGGCACTTCCCTTGGTAGAAAGTGTAGAACAGCCTCAATTCCTACACTCAGGATATTTTATCACACCATCTCCCTTGAAGTTACAATATGGATAACATTACAGACGTTTAAATATTAAGACTTAATGAAAAGTTTAGAACAATAGGCAAATCCATTTGAAAGATCAGGTAAAATTCTTGGATTAAGAGCCTTTCACAGGCGGATTCATAAATTGGGTGCCGGGCATATTCCACAAACTCCAAGCCCTTGAACAGCCCCAAAATTAAAGGGCACTAAACCCATAGGGCTCATAGCAACTTAGAATTAAGAGGCATTAAAGTTTAATATAAGGGAAGCATAGGTCCAATTCCTTATGCCCCCCAAATCGGGGGGGAACTTGGGGGGCTTAGCCAACATCAAGGATTTTTTGGAAACGGTCTGCCTAATAAAACGGACCTTTTTTTTTTTTTCTATCAATGGTAATAATGGTTACCGTATTTTTAATCTAAAGCCCCTAAAAAAAAGTTTGAACAGGCTCAAGAATGGCTCCTGAAATAACCTAAAGGTAAGCTATACAAGGAAACATCTGTCATCGTGGACATTTTATTTAAATACTCAACTATTTATTTAAGGCCTCTTTTCTAGTCCTTGTTTCTCCTAATAAAGGACGCACCACCACAGTGTAAATAATAACACTACCTGCAACCGCGGCAAGGCTTGCATGACCAAATACCTGTCTATACGCCTCATTGACTCCTGGAAAGAAAAGAAACCACTTTAACTGCTGAACATAATTTTTCATTTCCCCTTCTATGTTATAACAAAATTTGTGAAATAAGGCTCATGCTAGTTAGTTAACGATTTTTTTTAAAAGCTGGCAGATCCCCAAAAATCTATATTCCCTATCAACAAAAAACCCATGTATCTCCGGGGGCTTGGTAGTATAGAACAACAAAAAAGATCAAGTATCCAATTTTAAATCACATGGCAATTATAACTTCAAGAAGTCATTTTTTCCCAAGCTACTAAATCAACAACTAAACCCCCAATCAATGTGATGCTAGAAAGGGGATGACACCCCTGCTTTTTGTCCTAATTTTAAATCTGGGGACGCTGGGGATAAAAACCAGTGA